>JARACY010005507.1:0-21502 GCA_029255725.1 Scrobipalpa atriplicella | reverse complement strand
CCTCGAAGGCACTTAAACCTCAGCATAAATAACGCCGCAGACTATTTCAGTTTACACAAGTAATAAATTGGTCACGTTTTCTTTACACATGTCACAATTACAACCGTGTCCGTGTCAAAACAGGTGTCTCCACTCCGGGCTTATGCTTAAGGATTATCAGTCACGACCCTATCCTTTATAAACGGGGATTTAAAGGGAGATGT
The DNA here is from genome assembly GCA_029255725.1 of Scrobipalpa atriplicella. NCBI lineage: Eukaryota > Metazoa > Arthropoda > Insecta > Lepidoptera > Gelechiidae > Scrobipalpa > Scrobipalpa atriplicella. The sequence goes on along the minus strand of JARACY010005507.1, from coordinate 21,299 downwards.
GACCCCTGTCAGTCTACCTACACAACGGATCTCGCCAAAGCTCCTTAACATTAATATTTTGTCCCAAGTAAATATTATAATCTGGATGCCAACTAATAGTACAATACGTTACAAAGTAAGAGTATAAGGTAAATCTATTGTGTATTCGGGTAAGCTTTAAAGCTTTTCCTAGAAATAGAGGGTAAGTAAAAGTAATAGACCTTTCACAGCAAACAGCGGATTTCCAAGATGTGTTATCAAAAACACGTAATTTTGCCTGTATTGCCCAAAATCTGTTCATGGACCAAATTTTGAGTGAAACGTGGCGCAAAAAGTTTGTTACAAATGTTCTCAAAAACCGAGCTGATAAGTATTTTTGGCTATAGAATAATCCCATACAGAAACACTTTAACTTCAGAACTTGACTTAAGCTTAAGTCAGTCAATTCTATTTTGACTTCGTTATCGAAGGCACGTTTCAAGTGCTTTAAATATAGGCAAGTCAAGAGGCATCTGTTATTTTGGCCGCCTCTGCAACTACTTACAGATTTACTTGAGATAATACCGACTGATTTGGGATCTGTTCCCTTAAATGGAAGCCTATATTAACGTTATATTTTAAGTTCAAAAGTTTCATAATGTTCAGAAGTAAAATTGCTCTGGATTAAGTACTGAATCTGATATCTTTAACATCTGCAAAATCTAAAGATTTTCAAATGTCTTTTAACTAACTAAGGTCTCTGCCTACTCCGTAAGGTAAAGAAATGGTTTCGCAATATGTTTAAAGAAATTCTATTTAAGTTTTCGTAGGCTGGTATACGAGAGGCAAATTTCGCCGGGAGAGTGTTCTCAAACCTGCGAGTGCAGTTTGTTGAGAATAGTTTCACAGGCGCATACCGTGTACCTACAGGTTTCGCATGAGTGGTGAAACTTGCACACCAAGGTCTGCACCACTTTGCACTCTCAGAGGTTGCACACACGATGCTACGGTATTGACTCGGTTACCAAACTATGACTACGATTAACTAAGTCTGCGCCAGACTTGTTGAACGCACTAAGCGAAACGTTGTTCGCTTTGTTTTGTATTAGGTACATATATTGTGAATTTCATATAGACTACCTTAATTTAATACTCATCATCATAAATATGCTCTTGTCAGTGGGGTAATCGCCAGCATTCTTTAGATTCAATTCAGCCTTCTCCTCAACTTCTCTATACGACGTAACCTAATACTAGGTGAACTAAATTAATATCAAGATGTCCGAACTATAATCACATATTTGCTTTGCAGGCATTTTAATAGCAAAACTGGTAAAAAAAAAACAGGAGAATAAAACCCGCAAAAAACATTTCTCGATATATTCGAAAGTACCAAAAGATTACGATTGATGAATGTACCATACAAGCTCCATTGAACTTGATACTATTTTTCTAGTTGATAAATGAAAGAAAAGACGGAGTGTTTATGTTGCAAAGCAATATTTCCTGTGAAATGGTGAATGCGGCGTCTGCCTCGGCGGGCGGAATGGTATCAAATAAATTCAATGTAAAATTCCATATGGAGCAATACCGAAAGCTATCCGGTTATGTTCAGAATTCGTGTTATCGTATTTCGAGATCGAATCTTCTAAATAACACTAGTAAATTGATTTTGGTCTGACTCCGAAATTGCCTATAACAGTCACGAGCAAAAGGGGTGACCTCTATTTCCTCCGAACTTGCCTTACAAACATGGTTTTTGTCGATAACTTTAACTACATAATATTCGAGAAAGGGGTGTTAGCACATTTTTATGCTACTCGTGTTGAGTGAAGTTTTCTATAAAAATACTCAAATTCCATTAATAGAAGCTTTAAAAAGTTATTCTATAAAACAAATTCACAACGTGTCCAGTCGTAATGCTTGCAAACAAGAGTGCATAAAACACAAGACAGAAGGACACGGACAGGTAATGATTTATGGAGAACTCACAAAGCGACTTATACCAACACGCAGTCACACGCATTACCGCATCAAAATAAGAAAGGGACCGTATCAAAGGCAGCAAGGCATCCCTGGGGGTAAGACCTTTATTTACGACCTCCTTTGTTGCGAGAAATATAAATAGTTCGCGCTGAAATATCGAAGGCACTTTTTGAGGGTGCGATATTGTAGGAAATTAATGATGTGGTCAGAACCGGATTGGATTACGGGGGCCCTGAATGGATGGGCGCGAAATGCTAAAAGGCTTGCCCGTGTTTGTAAGGGTTTGTAAAACACTAAGAGATCATGAGGGGAAGTGGAGTGGTTCGAGGGGCTGTCTGCATCGTTAATTGATGATATGACAGTAATAAAGAAAGTGATGCTATCTTCACAATGGTAGCAATTCGTAGTTGCACAAATCACGACTTAACCAATAAAAGTTTATACTTATCATTTTCTATCATGGAAGAACAGAAAGAGACGGCAATAATTTTAGTCAACATTTAGTTAAGACGTGTCTTCTACGAATCAGTCGCATTGTGTTCTTATTTGTGGAATATAAAAAAACGCTATTTAAGTCAGGGAAATAAATACCTGTATAAAATCACAAACCTTATAAAAGACTTTCTATGCGTTGGTGTCACGAAGTATGTACTTACTCTCCTAAGAAAAAAATTCAAACATATCGCAGCACGACAACCGTTTTATTACTTATTAGAATTCCGGAAATAACATACAAGCTGTAAACATGCATTAAATCTATAAAACTTTTACTACCTTATGTCGTTTTGTCTATGGAATGTTTCTATGAATAACAAAACAGCTCCTAAATCAACGAAAATGTTTTTCAAAGAGCCTTAAATCATGACCTCGTATTTTTTTACGTCAAAATTTTTGTTTTTATGAAAGCCTCCGATAGTTGTTGTTCTGTTTTTTTTTATCTTGATACCTAGGTATTCGCTAGTATGTAAACATAAAAAAAATTACCAATTTTCTAACTTTCTTTTTCACTTTATTCTCGGTTTCATTCAAGATGAGGATTTGCATATAAATATGTATAAAAATAGAGTATAATGGAAAGCCTTCATCGCACATTTCTTCCATCACTTTCGGATAAAGAACTTAAATAAGTTAGTAGAAAGTGAATGGTGATGGTGTCTTCCCTTCACGTCACTCATTAACTGTAGCAACAGGGTAATTTATACGTCCTACTCAAACAATTTATCACTACATAAAACATTTCAAGCTTCTTTATTCTAATCTTTTCGAATAACGTCTCATCCTCCCACATGAGGCCATTGACCCTGCAATAAGACAAGTAATATACCGTGTAATGTTTCATCATGTGCATAATTCATACCGGGTCGTGTTCCATCCGCGGCTCTTGTGATAAAAATTCCTCACATTTCGACCGTTAACCGGTAAGCCGAGGAATGGGGGGCAATTCTGGAAACGGTCGCCATAATCTCTCTCATCTTGACTTGAATCGTAAATTCGTATGGTTTAAACTCACATTTTCTTCATGCTTCTGCTTTGTAAAATGAAAATGCTGAAGCAGCTTTGGCAGCCATCTTGAAAATCTAATTTTCATAAATGCGTCGATGTGTTTTAGAATTTGTAGAAATCGTTTCTTTAAGTAAACTCACTTTTCATTTCAACTTGTAATCAATTAGATAACATTCTTGGTTCTTAGAAACAGGTATACCTAGGAATCCTTTCAAAGAACTTATTCCATCGGACTAATCCAATTACAAAAATAATCATATTTCTATATTTCTGTGTATAATAAATTTGACAAAATTAAATTTCAAAAAGTAAGTGATTCATACCGTAACTTGAACTGATATGTCTTGTAAGACATACAGCCTTTATCAATTTCACCACCACATAACACACTGCAAGGAAACCCAAACAACTTTCCCGATCACCCCTTCCCATCCGAGGTCCCAAGTAAACTGTGATTTATGATACCAGCAATGCAAATTACTCAGCACGTTGTCTGGAGAGCCCGGACAATTTACGACCCTTTATATCTACCGGTACTGGCACCTAAGGATACACCGCACCAGAGCTTTTAAACGACTGCAAATGCCAGAAGTTTCTCTGGCTACACTTTCGTAGAGATATACAGTTTGTTTTTCGAAATGTTCATAGGTAAGTTTAAGTAGTTCATGAGAGGTGAAATTAGCTGGGATTATTGAAATTGTTGCTTATCTCTGACGTCTGTAATGGGATAAGGCCATGGAGATGATGATGATTGAAATTGTTGCTTAGCAGAACACTAATTACACGCGATGCCAGCTGTTGCTGAAGCTAATTGCTCTATCGTGTGTAAATAATATTTGTCGTGATACCAGACCATCTTGTAACATTTTGTAATCTTGTAAGAGCTTTTCTAGAAATAGCATTATCAGCATTCCTCACAAAAAAATGATTTGTGCTGCCATTGCTAATCCGTCTGGCAATTTTGGTGAGTATGGTAATACCCTCCAATTAGGGAAGGCTTATTCCAGCAATATACCTTCTGTACCTAATGACTAGACTACCAAAGCGAGCTGCATTATTAATTTAAAAAATAAAATCGGTAATACCCGTTCTTTAGCAAGTGATTTAGATTCCTTGAATGTTACACAGAACCACATGATTCAGAAAAATTTACGCTCATTAGGTCCAAATAATATTATGCATGGGTGTATCGCTGCCCTTAACAGTTTAGCTTTGCATATGGGGATGGCAGCGACACCACCTGTTGGGAATAGGAACTAGATGGAATATTAATCTAGCGTTGAGCAAGTAAACGAGTTTTCTACAACTTAGGAAGTTTCCTCTAGTTTCTTGGAATTCTCCTAATGAAGGTAGCTGAGCCAGGCTGAAGTAAGTACGCGAAAGAAACTGTTGAAATGAGGAGAGCTAGTTAGGTTATGAGTTAAAAATAACTGAAATTAAAAAGAAATTAACAGCGATATTCAAACACATGGACGGTCAATGAAATGATCTGTTACTTCCACAAATTTAAGCCCTGCGCTTTTTCTTCCCCCTAGTTCTTAACAAAATGTCATCCGATCCATCTTAGTTTTTATTATAAGGATGATGAATGCGCTCGGCTGGGTTTCGTTTCGCGAGACGCTGATGTTCACGACTCACAATAGATGTCGCCTTGTCGCCTGTCGCCTGGTAATCGTCCGCTATTATGCACTTGAGAGCTATTAACAAACCGCAAGCTTAGTCAGGCCCGACAATTTTGCCTTTAATTAAATGCTTCGACACGGTATCGTCTTCACACCGTCTTGGTTTAAAATAGTTTTTTTAAAGTCGCTCTTTACTGTAAACACCGTTACACTCTACGATCCTAGGATTTTTTCATTACATTTCAAGATTGTCAAGACTCCCGGTGATTGGGGTACTATGGACGTTTGACACACACAGAACAGATACACCTACAAAGTTAAGTTGGTATTTCTGTTGGTTGCTATAAAAAGGGGTAATATCTCGTTTCCATAAAAAATATTTTTAAATGGTTATGATAGGTGATAATATGTGTTGCAAAATAATTATCACTATGCTAAACAAAATACCAGATAATCAGCTGATTAGGTATTTCCTACATAAGTAAACATATTCTTTAAGAAGCCCCAAATAAATAAACTATTAAAATAAATACATTCGCAATTCTCAAATACCTTATTTAATTTTCATATCTTGCACATGGTTGCACCTCTGCAATATTTATAAGACTATTAGTGAAATCTTCTTTGGTAGACATTTCACTTAACTTCAAAGGGTAGCCGCTTCATATTTTACACATATCTAAATATAGAAGCGTGTGTGGGAGGTTTATTTTACTACCCTTCCATTACCTTTCACATGTCTATATTTAATTTGTATGAGTATATCATGAAGAATATTTAATTTTAGTTTAGATTTACCTACATGTCATATTAAACTTTCCATGCACGCTTGTCAACTATTTTTATTGCATTTTAGATTATGTAACATTACATTATGCAACATTAGATGAAACAAAAGAAGTTAGTAATTAGCAGGATAAAGTCTCTACCTATCCCTTCAGGAAATGGGCGTGATTTTATCCCGTAAAATACTTACAATACCTACGTACTGGAATAATAAAATATTCTTTTACAATAATATAACATACTAAATTGCTTTCTCATTAGACGAGGATACGAGTAATAAAACTCTTGCTTTTATGAACTTCGCACGCGCCGTAGGTACCACAATAAATCAATATTTAATTTGGACTTATAACAAGCAATACGTTGGGGTTAGGAAAATTGTGTCTTATAGAGTAATATATGTATGGAACGTAAGCCGTATATTACCTTTAGAAGGGGGGTCTTTGAAATTCTGGGCGTACATATTTCTTTTGCACTATAGAATTAACTACAAATTCCACAGTATTTGAACAGATTATCTCCTTTGTATCGTAGGTTACTGCTCCGTATTTCCGCTATGTTAGATGAAAAATACAGTTGTGTTGAGATGCTAGATATCCAACAAAGTGTACTTAATTAAGCGCTTTTAAAAAAAAAACATTTCTAAGTTTTAACTCATTTTCATGAAACTGGGATAGGATGACAATGCACCAACTACAATAATTGGACGATAAGTTGACAGCTTCATTGTCACTACAACAATATACCCCACAAAACGAATACGGCCAATTTATGGGATCTCAATCCGTATGGGATCCTTTAAGTGTGATCATATTTTATACGTGTACACATTGCATCACTTTTCTGCATTTCAGAAGTATAATTGCGAAATATTGTTTGTATGATGTTGGTGTCATCCACACTAAATTACAATAGTTCTAGTCTAGGCGGCCTAGTTGGCACAAGCTTGACAACTGTATACTGTATGACCGCCGACTGTGTCAGTGGGTTGAGGGTTCGATTCCCGGCCTGGTGTTTATTTCAGGCAAACACATTCGCTCTGGTTGTGGCTTGTTAGACATTTTAATTGATAGTGCATCGGTTCGGTTATGCTAATGCATTCATGTTATCTAGCAACGGTTGATATACTTGGTATAAGAAGTTAGCAGGTACCTACATGAATTTTAGAGTATTTAAAAAAACTGTACATGTACAGAGAGGTACCTAGTATCTAGATAGAAAATAACCCGTTCGTTAAAAGACAGCATACCACCTATTTGGTACGCAATGACTTTTAAAGTAAGTAAAATGTTGTAACAATGAGAAAAAACACTCGTAAAACTTATGAATCACTAATGCAATTAGACCTGCCCGGACCATTGCCTCGCCCAAATGTTTTATTTAAATTATTCTGTACTAGCTTTCCGCCCGCGGTTTCACCCGCGTTAAATGACTTTTCCCGTGAAAATGAAGGTTTCCGCGGTTAAAAGTAGCCGATGTCCTATTCCAGAACCTAACCTTTATTATGTGTGCCAAGTTTCATCCCGATTCATCCAGTGGTTGAGTAAAAAACATTTAAACATCTAAAATTTTGCATTTATAATATAAGTAGGATACCTACAACTTAATAATAATATAAAAATATTATGTATATTTGTTTATATCTATGCATTCGATGCAGAGAAATCTGGCTACTGATTGGAATAATCAAGGGACTGATATTGATAGACGTTGATCAATAGTAAATGGTTGCATGTTGGCAATTAAGAAATGTCTTCGTCCTTAGTTGTCAATGGACAATGCATCTTTCTTAGACTTTTAATTGGCTATACATCTATTCAGGTATTAAATTAATAGCGATATCATCGAAGACGTTTGCTATCGAGCTAATGAGCATGCCGTACCTTTTGTTGTCTATAATAAAAATAATTTGATGGACATGAATCAAACGAATAAGATTTCATATTTTTAAACCGCCTCATAGACCTATGACATGGTTTGTGTAACGATTACTTATCACTATCAGAGACAGCGACTGGGATCGACAGCAAAACGTGCCCAAATACTTACTAAAAGTTCAACAAAAACCATTATTTTCCCAACACGTAATGTGGAATATAATAATGATGTAAACTTAACACAAGCAGGTAGAAACTTTGCACAAGATAGCGCGCAGCTAACTAGCATTGCAGCCAAGTCCATACTTAGTCACGTCTTTTCTTCCCACCATCAACAACAGTAGGTACCTCTTAGATCAACAGGGCGGCCTCCTCCTTATTCGCACCGTGTAGCTATGAGTACTTCACCAATTTAACAGCTTTTAAAAATAGGTAGCTACACCCAAATGAAAGGCCGGCCATGCATTTGTAAACCCGGGTGTTGTTATCCAGCTTATTTGCACCTTAGCTGAACCATATGAAAGGCCGGTCGCGCATTTGTGAACCCACGAGTGGTGTTGGTATGCAGCCCAAGTATGCAGCTTATTCGCATCTTAACTTTGCACAAGTTCGCACGCAGGTAGATAACTAGTAAGTACTGCGGCCAAGTCCTTAGTCACGCTCGTCTATTCTTCCCAACAACAACCTCTTAGATCAACAGGGTGGCTCTGGCCAGCCCACATAGTAAATAACTCCCTTTATTCGCACCTCGGCTAATAGCAAGAGGAAGGGGAGTCTTATTGATATTTTTCTTTTCATTTCGTTACGCAGTTGTGTTCTTCCCTAAGGAAGTGTTTGCGAGCAATATTTGCCGCTGCAATGCGGTTACAATCAATTTGTGGACAGAATCATGAGAAACATTTTCTTTTATTATTTTTCTTGTTGGCATGGCGCATTAGACGCTTGTCATGAATAGTTACATTAATTTATAAGTGCTAAAAAAGATTCCGTGCTTCGGAGGGCACGTTAAGTGCAGGTAGCTGTCTTTGATAGTGGTCGTTACACAAACCATGTCAGAGGCCTATTAGCTGTGCGACAGTGTGCTACCTAGCGGCGGCTAGCTAGGCGGTTAAAGAACTCTGACACCAGGGTTCATCGGGTTGATCGACTCGAAACCCACAAGAAGTGCATAGTCCAAAAAACGGCGTTCCTGACATGTCCGACTTATATTGTGTTAACTCTATGGAACTTTGTAACTTTATAGGAGACAGGCTTTTTTATGTCCACATGCCTGCCCATATCAACTCATCTGTGAAACAATCTGTAATAGTAAAAAAGTTGCCGCCATCGCGGTTGTCTACTAAATCTCTCATTGAGGCAGACAGTGCACTTCAGGGGTATCTTAGACCCCTGCAAGTTGCCAGATACCACCCACAGTCACAGACCTTTAGCGTAGACTGGGCAGAGATTGCCAACCTTTTTAAAAAGAGAAGATCAAAAAATCACAAACAGAATCCACCTAATAAAATAATGGAATGAAGAGGAAGAAATTAAATCTCTCATAGAGGCAGACAGCGCACTTCAGTCAGGGGTATCTTAGACCCCTGCAAGATACCACCCACAGTGCGTCGCTTCGCTATAGATCTTTAGCGTAGACTGGTCAGAGGTTGCCAATTTTTTTTTTCGGAGTTTTATTATAATAAAATAAATTAATAAATTTCAGAATCTATTTAAAAATAATTTCCAAATATTACGAAGTGGAATGCAAATCCAAAATTAATGCATCATAAATAATGTTTCCAGAAAAACTGACGTAGGCATCTTAAACGTATCATAGAAACTTTGAAGCCACATAAAGCGGTAGGTTTGTCGCAAAAGAAGTTAATGCGTTGAATGCCGATGTCCTTTTCAAAAGCATGTTAATTGCAGCCAACTTTTTAATGCAAAAGGTACATTTTTTAAGAAACTTTGAGAAGCATTATTCCCTTAGGGACGCCCCCTGCCGGCGAGTTTGGAAACAAACCCCGTCATGGCTCATTACACACAAACAACATTCGCTGGCATTAACTCAGGGAAAACAGGTAAGACAGCGCTTTAACAGCCGAAACTCACAACATGTTGAGTTATAATGGATACCCTCGTTTATAAAGGAAGTTTCGACAAAAGCTACTAAGTTTAAGATTGAAGAGTTGGCAACAAAGGCGGTCAAGTCTATTCTTATTTAAATCACTAAGTAAGGTGCTATTGTAAGGTGCTGTTACGTTACTTTTGGAAGAAATTGCACATCAAAATAAGTACCTACCATACTACTAATACGAATAGGTACATGGGGGGCTACCTTGTACAAACTTAGGTATCATTAGAACACAATACCATTATGTTTTGATTCTCTTACTAATCTTCAATGACGCTAAATTGAATCCTTACACACAAGTCTGAAAAGTCATAAAAAATATATCATCAAAGAAAATGTTTCAAGTGACTTGCTAGTTTTTGGTCTGTAAATCAAACTTATTAAAGTTGAAATTCAAACAACATAGGACTTACCCAATTCCTTATATCAGATGCTGTAATTACTTGGACCATGAATGTGTACGTACCTGTAACAAAGTCAATATGGAAATTTAGTTAAGTACATACATAATGCACTTTGGGTAATTGGTATTACGGTATAAGCCTTTGTATAATACAGCCGCTATGTAGGATACTGCAGCAACTATTAAGCTAGTCATTGTTCTCATGAAATAGACCTAATTTAGCCATTTATACCCGTGTTATGTTGGGTTAGGTTAGAATAGCATCATCCTATCTCCCCGAGGGTATATTAAAAAGAAACAGGGAATAAGCAGCAACGTTCTTCTTGAGTTAAACATCTTAACGGCATTTGCCAAGCTAAGTCAGCAAGGGAAATTTCTAAAGACGAAATTATTCTATATTTTTCTACCGTCTATACCTATTCAATTTTAGGTATAATCTGAAACAGTAATATCCACTTTTTTGGACTCCTTATATTATAATGTTTTATTTTGATAAACTACAACCTTCAAAAGAAAACAATCTTACAATATTGAGTATTTCTCATTAATTTCTTGTTTAAGACGAAATCTGAGGCAGTAATTTACAGTCTTTGTACTTTCTAACAAAGAATGTGTGATTTCTGTGAATACTAAAGTAATGCATAATTCAAATTGTCTAAGTTTAATTTTATTACTTTATTTTAAGACACTTCCAATTGTGTCAGCCACCCAGCATGAAACCATAAATTAATCCCATTAAAGTTAAGACTAAAACCATGAACTGTCATGGGGACATTCCTCCTTCATAAAGTAACATAAAATTAAGTCCTGTTACTAGCAACCATTGTGTTAATTAACGGACTAACATAACTCATACACATCTCATACATAACTTTTATGTCGCTTCCTTTAAGATGCTGTGTTGATTTTGTAAATTAGTTTGTAGGAAAATGTTTCTTCCATTCTGGACTGGGAAACATAGAATAATCCAGCTGCCCTTCTTCCTGGACATGCTGTATAAGTCAGCAAAAAGGCAATTCGGGGGTTATTTATTTAGACGATGGGCTGACAATCTGTCAGCGATACACATTACAATCTAAAATTGCCCTTAATTTTTGTCAGACGCCGAACAAAACTAAACTTAGAATTATTAAAAGACGTAGGTAGGTCAAAGAAAAGTTGTGGATAATCATAATCACCGCAATTATTCTTAGTAATTACGAAAACAAAAGTCAATTACATCCTAAAGAAACTTTATTATGAAATATTCTTGATCCAGTAAACTCGTCGTAATCTTCCGACAAAAGCTAAATAAAGCCGACAAAGAGAAGAAATATTACTAGTTAATGAAAATTATATAAGCTGGCCCGTGGCTTGATTAACAATCATTCTCTTTGTTTAGTTAGATAGAGAAGGAAATTGTGTTAGGTTTTTGTTATTTTTGCTGAATTTTCTCATTTATTGTCGTTATTATTTATTTTACTTCGCTTTCGCTCCTTTGAGGCGTTATTTTTATAATAAACTTAATTAGGCATGTATGCCTATCCCAGTACATATAGCGTAATATTTAGTTTCAAAATCTGCCCGCAACAAAGACCTCAAACTGTATTTGTATTTTTGGCGGGGAAGTTCAAGGTTTATCCAATAAAACAACAAGTAAATGAGGTCTATAAAATGTTCATACGGATATAAAAATCTTTTATGGCTATTTTAATAACTTTCCTTAAGATTTATATACTCACTTTTACGCATTAACGACACATTTCTTTAGCGATAAATAAGAGCGGGTTTAAATTAAAAATAAAATAAAGTTAGTAATGTATTTGCGTTACTTGAAACCGTTTTATTGGCATGACTCAACAAAAGTATGTACCTAGGTATGTGATTGTGACTCAACTAAGAAACATCGGAGGCACTTCATAATAAACACAACCTCGACTTAAGTGAAGAGAAAAACTGTCGTGCTGCAGTAGGTCCCAAGAAAGTGCCTTCAGATGGTCCATATACCTATCAACGTTACTTAGTACTAGTCGTGACGGTGCCAACGAGACCAAGGAAACAGTTGAAGATTCGTGACCACAAACATCCAGAGAAAGCCCACGATGCAATGTACTTACCAACTATAAATTATTTCTATTAAAAGAAAGTGTCTAGTAAGTAATCGATGGGAGAGCCTATTCCACGCAGATATTGCATCGAGCCCCTATTAATATATAATCGAAGTTATAATCAGCAAATCGGTAACGAAGATTCGAAAGCTATTTCGCAAAGATTTACTGCCTATCCAAACGTAAGCTATAACTATAGGTTTAACTATAAACTGTTGGGGTGCTGAACCGTTTTTAATTTAAAAAGGTATGTTGCAGGATTACAAAAAATGAAGACAGAAATGCAGCCACTTGACTAGGACGGCGCGCTCCGGCGCTTGGCTCCGATGTAGCGAAGGGACTTGAAGCCATAAAAAATAAACCATTTTGGACCAAAGCCAGCCAACTACCGTTCCTGCTTCCGTCCCATTGAAAAGGAGTATTTAAAAGTACGTACAGTGAGGGCACTTGAATTCATTTTCAACGAAAATGTTAAGTCCCGGCGATGTGAAATGCGCACTTAAGCCGAGTTTTTAAAAGACGAAGAAAGAAAATTAAATAAGGGATAATCAGTTAAGTCGTTGCTATAGCACTTAAATAGGATTTGAAAATACGGTTAGTATTCAACTAAGCACTGAATAAGATTAAGTCTGAACAAAGCCGCTCAGATTGTTCTTGGAATAAACAATTCAGAATAATTTATGTTTACCGACAGAAGTAAAAAAGCTAACCTAGTTCAGGAAAGAAAGCTCATAAAAGAAATGTCGTCAGGTTCACATATTCAAATAAAAGCGACTCGTAAAAGAAGAACTGCTATCAAGCAAAGATGCGAAATCGAAGATCGCGTGTAGCGAAGCGTGGAGTCGTGCTATAAACATGGTCTTGTATTCCTCATTTATGCCGTTCCGCATTGCCTTCGGATTACTGGAGGGTAGCGGGTACACCAGCCCGAGGTCGAGGGTCGATGAACGTCTCCACGATCGGGAATTCATTCCATGTTACTTTTACGCCGATAAAAGTAAAACGCGTACTCCCAAAGGGAACTCAACGTTGCGTGAACGGAAGATGAATCACACTTTTTCAATCCGTAACGGTAATCGAAATAGCCATTTATTGATGCTCCAGTTTGAGAATCAGTTATAAAAGTTCACTGCCGCTGCTTTCATTTGTGCAATATTGTTTCAAACTGGAGAAGAAGAGAGCAAAAGGAACGACAAAGTCCCACTTGACCGAGATTTGTCATCAGGCGACGACGGTACGGTGCGCTGTGGTTTTCCAATAAAAGACGCTTAGCGGCCATCATGGATCTGTAAATATTTAGACCCGCTCACAAAGAGTTTTGGCGAGAGACGACAAATTTGTCTTCTTTAGAGATTGTTTTCTTTAAAGTGCAATCTACATCTACAAAGCTTTTTCACGATATTCGCTATCAAGCGCAATCTAAAAGAATCTGGCCTTCACATTAAAGATTTTCAAAAGTGCAAGAGCAATCGTGACTAACGCATCAGTAATCTTCAGATATCATTCAACTCCACCCTTCACTCCTTGAATAACAAGATTGTTAGACCAATATATAGTTGGTCAGATTTCAAGTCTCAAGATCTTGACCGTATGAAACCGGAGACGCTAACGAGATGCAAGCGTGACCACCGTTACTGAATGAGCCGATTGTATCTCACTACCATACAAGCGTTGCATGCACAATTAACATAGTAACACGGTTAATATATGGACGAATTCGTACTCATGTTTCACTGGTGAGAACAGCAGCCATTAAGCTATTAAATTCAGTCCTAATGAGCTGTGTGATGCGGATTTTCAAAAGCAAAATAAGTTTTATTATAATTTGGATTCGAATATATTTCGCCTGTACGTAATTACTCTTCTACGAATCACTGAACTATAGAACCCGCTTGCCAATAATAATGGTATGTGATTACATAACATAATGCACTTAAACATCTATTGTACCAAATTTTCTATTCAGTCATGTTTCGTTTTGCATAGAAAAGGTTGCTCTCAGTAATAAGACAGTCTTTGACCGTTGCGTTGTTTTTTTTCAACCTTACATGGTCAATACAAAAGAAACAACATTTTTCCAAATGAATTATGAATTACCTCCCGAGCTGTCGAAATCTCAGCTATTCAATATGGATTTATCAAAGTCTAATTACCATTTAGGGTCCAAAACAAAGTCGAGGGTGGTCAAATTGATGCACATAATTCATAGCGAGTCTTAAATGCAGCTATACAAAAAATAAGACAATACAGTTAAGGGGAACGGCCTCCTTAAAATTCAGCTTCTCTACTACAGAGGCCAGAAGGAAGGAAGGCATCAAAAGTTGTATAAATCAGTAAGTAAGTACCATATTTTTATTGTTTTATGTGTGACTGTTTAACATAGTATTATTAGAATTTCTAGTTAGGATAGGACCTACATAATATAGATGTTGACATGTTGAGTAGGTACCCAACTACTCTGTTCTGTGTGGTTATACTTAGTCCTTATCGTAATCACTTTATTTTTGTAGGTTATTAAATCATTATACGCCTGCATGCATATCTAATTAAAATTGTATTTAGTATTTTTTTTCTCATTAATATGGTACCTATTGTTAAAATGTTACTTTGAAAAACAACTTAATTATTTTACAATTTTAAACAGGTCAACTCGCGATACGTATTTAGGTAAAACCATGTTAAACATAGAAACTTAAATTAGCTGGGGGTAGGTACATTGTATAGCGCATACTAAAAA
The DNA here is from genome assembly GCA_029255725.1 of Scrobipalpa atriplicella. Taxonomy (NCBI): domain Eukaryota; kingdom Metazoa; phylum Arthropoda; class Insecta; order Lepidoptera; family Gelechiidae; genus Scrobipalpa; species Scrobipalpa atriplicella. Next base: position 6,227 of record JARACY010005507.1, on the reverse strand, counting down.
AAAAACTTCTAAATCTGAATTCTTATAGATCCATCAGTCTATTATAGATCGATCGATAAGTTTTTATAAGTGATGAAGTGACGATTGATAAAACAGGATATCCTATATTGCATTGCCGTTTTCAAAGGTAATAGGTAGATATTTAAAAACACAGTTTTCTGATCTAAATCGAATTACTCACAAAAGCTGCCATATTTCCTCCGGTTTCGTGGCCCAATACAAAACTCTCTTGAACAATAATGCGGCATAGATGACGATCGTCCCTAAGCTTCCTACACGCACGCTTTTGTTTTGGAGTTCCTTTGTTTTTTTTTCTTTGTCGCGTAATTTGGTGGCAGGGACGGGATGAGGCAAATGAGGCAAGCCGGGCAACTCGGGGCAACAACAAGGGACAAGTCAATAACCGGTGTAGTGCAAGGGGCAATATTGTACTTAGAGCTAACTGCGATTGTATTACGCTGAAATTGTTGGCGATAAGAAAGTTGATTTGCTTTGGTAAGGCACTGTAATACGGAAGACGGTTTGGAACTTGAGACAAATTCAAAAACAAAAGAATGAAGATTATAAGATGAAGATATAACCACCGATCTTTTTGCAATACATCCACACCATTTAATCCATAATCCTTGTTCACGGTACCGTCAACAAAAAATAATACTCATAGAGTTTTTATCATAGCTTTATAATACGGAAGTAATCCTGTGAGATTTCCACTCCATATCACTTCTACAGTACAAAGAAGATCTTAGCAAAAATCTCGACCGGGACGACAAATTGTCGGCCTTCAAAGACGAGCACAAAAATGTTTCGACATCAAAAGCGGGTCTAACTGCTCTATTCTGTTCGACCACAACAAAAGGTTGAAAAAGTTGAAGATGAAAAAACAGAATGAGAACTCGGTCCTTCGCAGCCACGCGCCAAAAGGTGAGGTGATGCATAGCAGGTAGACGGTGCTTGTAATATGAAGATTAATGCCGCAACATCCACGGGATGAATCGTTTTTAAAGAGATTATTGGCTCGAAAGCGTCAGGTGGTAAAAGGATTTGATAGATCAGGGGGTCTATTCAGCTCTGGCGCGTCGAGCGCCTTATCTTGACTTTGACAGAACTTTGTATGGAAGACGTCATCACTCGTCGCTGCCAAATTTTTCGCTTTGTTTGTAAACAAACAGATGTCAAGTTGCGTATGATAAGGTACGACCACGCTTTAAATTCGCGTGGTGAAAAAAGGAACTTACGCTGCCACCTTTAGATTTGACATTGATTTGATAGTTCTCCTTGTACTGCTGCGCCTCCGCCCACGTTCATTGAGAACCGTATCAAACTGTGATTTTTTGTTCCTTTCTACAATTTATTTTTTATTAAATTCGTTTTTTGTCTATGATATCGGTAATTTGGTGATAATTTGACAACCCAAAATTGTATTATTTACCTTTATTTTCGACAAGCATTCGACAACGAGCCAGGCGACAATTAGGTGCCTTTGCAAAGGCGAATGGGTCAAAATTATGTATTAAAAGTATTATTATTACTTTATTTCTTCTATCATATATCATCTATAGGTTATCATTGATATTATGGGTAAAATGCACCACTTTACACAAAGTGGTTTAGACGCTACGCCCACTTGCAAAATTCTCTAGCTTTTACACGAAATTAGGTGCCGTCGCAAAGGCGAATGGGTCAAAATTATGTATTAAAAGTATTATTATTACTTTATTTCTTCTATCATATATCATCTATAGGTTATCATTGATATTATGGGTAAAATGCACCACTTTACACAAAGTGGTTTACACGCTACGCCCACTTGCAAAATTCTCTAGCTTTTACACGAAATTAGGTGCCGTCGCAAAGGCGAATGGGTCATAATTATGAATTAAAAGTATTATTATTACTATATTTTTCCTATAATATATAATCTATAGGTTATCATTGATATTATGGGAAAAATACACCACTTAACACAAAGTGGTTTAGAAGCAACGCCCACTTGAAAAATGGTCTAGCTTTTACACAACTACTTAGTAGGCACATTATGTATGATTAATAACATAATGAAAAACACCACCCTCCCAACTAGAATTAGGCGCCAAATATCATCAAACAAATATTTTTTATTTTATTTTATTTTTTAATATAAGCCACTATAAGTCCATTTCAGGACATGGGCCTCCTCTTGTTGGAGGATAATTGCCTTTCTCAGCCACGCTTGGCAGGTGGGTTGCTGCTGTCCAGATCCATTTCATAAATTTAACTGTCGGCCTTTACGGCATCCGCGGGAAGAGATGGAGAGATGCTATTCTAATCTGGTATTTGACGCAAAATTATTTGCTGTACCCCGATCCACCGTCAACTCTTCTGTCACCACTGGTCTGTCTAATGGTCAGAGTCTGAACCTTTTGCCCCTGATCAAGAAATCGCAGAAAGCTGCCAGCGTGCTGGGCACCATGCCACAGCAGGACGCTCTGGAGGCCATTTATTACCTTTAATTAGTTTTAATTAAGTCATTTTTGTAAATATCCCATGTTGTAAATAACACATTTTTGAACGTTAAAAAAAAAGTTGTGATATATCATTATCATGTAAGGCTGACCCTTGAGTACTTAGTTAAGACAATACAGGCTGAATCACCTAACGCCTGCCAAAAAAGATAAATCTGTGCTTCGGAGGGCACGGTAATCCGTCGGTTTGGTCTCGTTTGCTAACACGAAATGATGTGAATGTAATAAAATTAAATTACTGCTTTTTAAATATAATTATTACACCGAGATTCATCGGATTTTATAGATTTTCTATTTTATTACGAAACTGAACAACTTTAAAACATATTTGGCTACAAATGATGTCAGGGGTTCTAAGTTTTGGGGTAATGACCTATTTTTTGCATATTTGGACCTATGTATGTTCTCTGGGAAAGTTGTTCAGTTTCAATGAGTAGCTACGTTGAGTTGATTCACATCACATCCTCAAATTTTGGTCAGCCAATCATTGTTTGAGTGAATTATTTATGTTAATCACACTAACCAGTGGTAAATTATGTATTAGTGTCCAGGTGAAACTAAATCAACGTTATGGATTTAATGATAATAAAATAAAACTGAAAATATTTTGATCATTTATTGCAAGAAAAATATAATTTTCACTCGCACGCACCTACAATTAAGCTGTTAGTACACGTACGTACACTTAACTATCACAATTATTCTCTCAGAGGCCGTGCTCAATGTGCAATCTGCTCTAAATATAATAGTTACAGATATTTGGTTCCCCTTAGATTTTTTGGGCCGATTTGGGGACGTCGATAAAAAGGATAATGCAAGGGTCGGAGTACTAGTTTGCTTTGATCAGCAGAGACTCCTGCTTCCTAAAATGGGCTGGGAGTCTGTGCCCTAAAATAAACTACCGCTGATTATTATGCGGTGGGATGAGTTTCATGGAAATGTTCGCACATCGAAATTGTCTGTATGTTGGATTTCTCTTTTTCTTCTTCTTAGTCTTTTACTCTTGGCAGAGTGGTCGTGGCCAGGAATTGGCAGGATTCTGTGTAGCCTGTCTAACGATGCATTGGCATCTAGTCCTATTACTGGCTTCGTGCGAACATTCGGTAATGGTATTCTTGATCACAGATTTTATCTGATCCGTCCATCTAGTTGATGAGCGGCTGCGAGGCATTTGCCCCTCCACTTTTGCCTGCACCACCAGCAGTTCTATGGGGAGTTCTCGTTGCGCGTTATGTGACTGAAGAATTTTGGGATTCGTTGGTAAACTGTGTAAAGTCTACAGTGTAGAAGACAGTTGATTTTCTAGATGTTTATTTTCTAAATAATATACAGAAAATCTAATTTTTTAACCTTGACTGACTGACTGACAACTTAAGCTGACACTATAAGACTAGCATAAAATGACAGGAGGTTCCGGAGGTCACATTGTTCTAAAGGTTTTAAAATAAGGGTAGTTATGTGCAAATAAATTTGCAATCAATCATTATCAATCTGTCTTGGAGCTTTTGGGTAAAAAATCAAAATACATATAGTTCGAGCCCCGGAGCTTCCAGTACTATGGAGTAGAGTGCGTGAGATATATGTTAAACCATTTCTACAAAAAAAATGTTCAGAAGTGCTTTATGTTTAGGCAGAAAACATAGTAAAAGTTCCAATATGTAGGATGGCTGGAAGACCAGAGCGGGGGCCCAAAGATATAGCGAAAGAATAATGAACAATGTGACCCCTCCGGAACCTCCTGTCATTTTATGCTAGTCTATAGTGTCAGCTTAAGTGTCAGTCAGTCAGTCAAGTTAAAAAATTAGATTTTCTGTATATTAATTTAGAAATAAACATCTAGAAATCAACTGTCTTCTACACTGTAGACTTTTCAACAGTTTACCAACGAATCCCAAAATTCTTCAGTCACATAACGCGCAACGAGAACTCCCCATAGAACTGCTGGTGGTGCAGGCAAAAGTGGGAGGGGCAAATGCCTCGCAGTCCGCTCATCAACTAGATGGACGGATCAGATAAAATCTGTGATCAAGAATACCATTACCGAATGTTCGCACGAAGCCAGTAATAGGACTAGATGCCAATGCATCGTTAGACAGGCTACACAGAATCTGCCAATTCCTGGCCACGACCACTCTGCCAAGAGTAAAAGACTAAGAAGAAGAAAAAGAGAAATCCAACATACAGACAATTTCGATGTGCGAACATTTCCATGAAACTCATCCCACCGCATAATAATCAGCGGTAGTTTATTTTAGGGCACAGACTTCCAGCCCATTTTAGGAAGCAGGAGTCTCTGCTGATCAAAGCAAACTAGTACTCCGACCCTTGCATTATCCTTTTTATCGACGTCCCCAAATCGGCCCAAAAATCTAAGGGGTAACCAAATATCTGTAACTATTTATATTTAGAGCAGATTTGCACATTGAGCACGGCCTCGGAGAGAATAATTGTGATAGTTAAGTGTACGTACGTGTACTAACAGCTTAATTGTAGTGCGTGCGAGTGAAAATTATATTTTTCTTGCAATAAATGATCAAAATATTTTCAGTTTTATTTTATTATCATTAAATCCATAACGTTGATTTAGTTTCACCTGGACACTAATACATAATTTACCACTGGTTAGTGTGATTAACATAAATAATTTCTCAAACAATGATTGGCTGACCAAATTTGAGGATGTGATGTGAATCAACTCAACGTAGCTACTCATGAAACTGAACAACTTTCCCCAGAGAACATACATAGGTCCAAATATGCAAAAAATAGGTCATTACCCCAAAACTTAGAACCCCTGACATCATTTGTAGCCAAATATGTTTTAAAGTTGTTCAGTTTCGTAATAAAATAGAAAATCTATAAAATCCGATGAATCTCGGTGTAAATAAATTATATTTAAAAAGCAGTAATTTAATTTTATTACATTCACATCATTTCGTGTTAGCAAACGAGACCAAACCGACGGATTACCGTGCCCTCCGAAGCACAGATTTATCTTTTTTGGCAGGCGTTAGGTGATTCAGCCTGTATTGTCTTAACTAAGTACTCAAGGGTCAGCCTTACATGATAATGATATATCACAACTTTTTTTTAACGTTATCGAAAAATGTGTTATTACAACATGGGATATTTACAAAAATGACTTAATTAAAACTAATTAAAGGTAATAAATGGCCTCCAGAGCGTCCTGCTGTGGCATGGTGCCAGCACGCTGGCAGCTTTCTGCGATTTCTTGATCAGGGGCAAAAGGTTCAGACTCTGACCATTAGACAGACCAGTGGTGACAGAAGAGTTGACGGTGGATCGGGGTACAGCAAATAATTTTGCGTCAAATACCAGATTCAGAATAGCATCTCTCCATCTCTTCCCGCGGATTGCCGTAAAGGCCGACAGTTAAATTTATGAAATGGATCTGGACAGCAGCAACCCACCTGCCAAGCGTGGCGAGAAAGGCAATTATCCTCCAACAAGAGGAGGCCCATGTCCTGAAATGGACTTATAGTGGCTTATATTAAAAAATAAAATAAAATAAAAAATATTTGTTTGATGATATTTGGCGCCTAATTCTAGTTGGGAGGGTGGTGTTTTTCATTATGTTATTAATCATACATAATTGTGCCTACTAAGTAGTTGTGTAAAAGCTAGACCATTTTTCAAGTGGGCGTTGCTTCTAAACCACTTTGTGTTAAGTGGTGTATTTTTCCTAATAATATCAATAGATAA
>JARACY010005506.1:0-21503 GCA_029255725.1 Scrobipalpa atriplicella | reverse complement strand
TTATACAGACAAACCTACACCGACAATTACCAAATAATCGTTATAATCTTGAGTAAATTAATAGTTACCGAGTCACTTTAAAATATTTCTCACGAGAGTGGATTGACATGATTATTAATAACCAAGTCGGGTAGGAAGGAGCGATTGACACGTTAATATCACTTACCAACTTAACCATACATCTACAAAACTGTTTACTACAGCCAATTTGTAAGTGGAAGTAGAGCTACGAACGGCAAACGTAAGTTTGTGTGAGCCTGATGGTTATCGGGAACATTTCATGAGGTATCTTCTCAGGCATTGATGTTTGAGACAAAGTGATTTTGACGCGTCATATCTTTATTATTGGCGTGTCATTGCCGGCGCTCGGTTTAGAGATCAGTAGAATTTAATAAAAAACAGAAAAGAAATTAAACAAAATATTGGCAAAATTTCTTTCCTATAAGTACCACGAGAGTTTTGCAAATTCCTAGTTTAGACGTGTTTCTAGTCTAGAATGCAGTGTTTGGTTCTACGATTTTGAAAACACCAATTTCGATCTCAAAGATTTCGATAACATGAAAATCTCAAAAAATTACGAATACTTTTCTGTTTATTTTTTTTTGTAGTTACTAAAAAATACAGCAGATAGGAAAATATAAGTAGCACCCATATGACACATACTAGTTATAATAGATATAATGTGTCGCTTCTATAAAACACCTATTCCCATAGCGCGCGAAGGCCGCCCCTCTGGCCACGCCCACTACCTCCCCCTCCCCTCCCTCCTCACGCACCCACACCGAATTTCCCGCTATTTCAATTCGAATTCCGAATTCCAAACTTTAAAATTTGAAATTCCCGCGCAGCAATTCCACTCGCGAACGCTCGCCCCGAAACAATGCACTTCATATAAAGTTCCTTTTTTCAATGAAAGAAACAAATATTTCGGTATTTAGATTTATTGCCACTGTAGGACGAGTTCTATGACGATGCTTTTTTGGATTCTCAGCGAGATGTTTCATAAATCAACGACTCGAAAAATTTACTTTAGCAGTTTACTTTGAAACTGAACCTGAAAGCATTAAAATAGCAGATCACTAATTCAGCACTCAAGATAGGCCACTGTAGCTTAGTTGGTTACGAGCGTTGGGCCGGATTCCAAAAGACGCGGGTTCAAATTCTGTCAGTTGTTGAATTTTTGATTTGTTATTCCTAATAGTTTTTGAACCTGAAAGAATCCTGTGATGAATTCTTTCTTACCAAAGTATAACATAACTATTACTAGCTATGCCTTTCATCAATAGAGTCGAATCACCAAATCACTGACCACAATGGGAGGTAATTAAACCACAATCCAAATATTCGTGTCTAGGCGGATCTCTCGCTGGTGGTCGCAATAATAAAATATCGACAAAGATCAAGCAGACAATAGAGACGACCTTTGTTTACCTACAACTTACGTGCCTGTCAGAGAAATAAAATAGAAACTATAATACATGGTTTAACACAAGTTGTAATTATGTTTTATTCATGAAATTACCTAGAACAGAATTTACAAAACAGTCATTTTTTGCTCCGCCATAGTTAACACGTATCCTATAACATCGTCATTATTATCTAGGTACGATAAAATAGATAAAATTTAAATTATAAAAGCTTAGTTTACAGAAGTTGCATAAGTTTTAAGAAATAAGGGACTTCATAATGTAAAAAAACTACTAATAATATCTATTGTCTTTGCTACGCCGTAGCAAGCAACCTACGATGTGTCTACGGCGTAGCCGTTGCAATCTTCAATGTCACATGAATAAAAATTATCATAATCTACTGTGATATTCTACTACTTTCTTACCTACATTCTGTTCGGTCTGTCCCTTCTGCCCCCCCACATGGTCTCCCCGCGAAGAATGACTGCGCACCCGCGGTGGCGTTCCCGGGTTCCCACCGCGCGCACCATCGCTCACCGCCTGACCTGACCAAATCAGATCGATTCACATGATAAATCTATCGACTGGTTGATAGTGGAACCGATTCGATCGTCTGCACAACTTAATTTAATTAGTTTGTCCTGTCGCTTTCTTAGAATAAAAGGCGACAGAAAATCACTGATTAATCAAGTACCTATAATCTTGTCAAAGTGACTTTATTACTATCCGAGCTCGATTGTATCATCTTTATTTATGCGTATTTACGTCATTTTAACAATGACGATAAATGTCCAATTTTTGTATCAAATTTTAGAAAGTGACAGGACTAAACTTAAATCAATTAAGTTGTGTCTACAACCGAATCGGCACGAGTATCGATCGCAGCGCCGCTGACAAATTACGCTCCATCTCATCTGCGTGAGCGCATCTAGATTCTGTTGATGTCTGTTGGCTATTGAGTGGTTTATGGACATAATTGATTGTTCTCGTAAAAGATGCGCCGTAATGAAATAATGGTTGTCTGCTATAAAGATATCATGAACTGAGCAATTCGTTTAGGTTGTTAATTTAATGATCAATATGATCAACAATTTATATTACAAATATTTTACATGCGAAAGATTGGATGTTTAAATGTTTGTTACTCAATCGCGCTTCAACTGGACCCTGACGACGACACTGGACCGATGGGTATAAAACTTAACACACATATAGGTTAGGACCTGGAATAGGATACTGCTTCATGGTGAGGAAACCGTCATTTCCACGAGAAAAGTCATTTAACGCGGGGAGACCATGTGGGGGGGCAGAAGGGACAGACCGAACAGAATGTAGGTAAGAAAGTAGTAGAATATCACAGTAGATTATGATAATTTTTATTCATGTGACATTGAAGATTGCAACGGCTACGCCGTAGACACATCGTAGGTTGCTTGCTACGGCGTAGCAAAGACAATAGATATTATTAGTAGTTTTTTTACATTATGAAGTCCCTTATTTCTTAAAACTTATGCAACTTCTGTAAACTAAGCTTTTATAATTTAAATTTTATCTATTTTATCGTACCTAGATAATAATGACGATGTTATAGGATACGTGTTAACTATGGCGGAGCAAAAAATGACTGTTTTGTAAATTCTGTTCTAGGTAATTTCATGAATAAAACATAATTACAACTTGTGTTAAACCATGTATTATAGTTTCTATTTTATTTCTCTGACAGGCACGTAAGTTGTAGGTAAACAAAGGTCGTCTCTATTGTCTGCTTGATCTTTGTCGATATTTTATTATTGCGACCACCAGCGAGAGATCCGCCTAGACACGAATATTTGGATTGTGGTTTAATTACCTCCCATTGTGGTCAGTGATTTGGTGATTCGACTCTATTGATGAAAGGCATAGCTAGTAATAGTTATGTTATACTTTGGTAAGAAAGAATTCATCACAGGATTCTTTCAGGTTCAAAAACTATTAGGAATAACAAATCAAAAATTCAACAACTGACAGAATTTGAACCCGCGTCTTTTGGAATCCGGCCCAACGCTCGTAACCAACTAAGCTACAGTGGCCTATCTTGAGTGCTGAATTAGTGATCTGCTATTTTAATGCTTTCAGGTTCAGTTTCAAAGTAAACTGCTAAAGTAAATTTTTCGAGTCGTTGATTTATGAAACATCTCGCTGAGAATCCAAAAAAGCATCGTCATAGAACTCGTCCTACACCGACAATTACCAAATAATCGTTATAATCTTGAGTAAATTAATAGTTACCGAGTCACTTTAAAATATTTCTCACGAGAGTGGATTGACATGATTATTAATAACCAAGTCGGGTAGGAGGAGCGATTGACACGTTAATATCACTTACCAACTTAACCATACATCTACAAAACTGTTTACTACAGCCAATTTGTAAGTGGAAGTAGAGCTACGAACGGCAAACGTAAGTTTGTGTGAGCCTGATGGTTATCGGGAACATTTCATGAGGTATCTTCTCAGGCATTGATGTTTGAGACAAAGTGATTTTGACGCGTCATATCTTTATTATTGGCGTGTCATTGCCGGCGCTCGGTTTAGAGATCAGTAGAATTTAATAAAAAACAGAAAAGAAATTAAACAAAATATTGGCAAAATTTCTTTCCTATAAGTACCACGAGAGTTTTGCAAATTCCTAGTTTAGACGTGTTTCTAGTCTAGAATGCAGTGTTTGGTTCTACGATTTTGAAAACACCAATTTCGATCTCAAAGATTTCGATAACATGAAAATCTCAAAAAATTACGAATACTTTTCTGTTTATTTTTTTTGTAGTTACTAAAAAATACAGCAGATAGGAAAATATAAGTAGCACCCATATGACACATACTAGTTATAATAGATATAATGTGTCGCTTCTATAAAACACCTATTCCCATAGCGCGCGAAGGCCGCCCCTCTGGCCACGCCCACTACCTCCCCCTCCCCTCCCTCCTCACGCACCCACACCGAATTTCCCGCTATTTCAATTCGAATTCCGAATTCCAAACTTTAAAATTTGAAATTCCCGCGCAGCAATTCCACTCGCGAACGCTCGCCCCGAAACAATGCACTTCATATAAAGTTCCTTTTTTCAATGAAAGAAACAAATATTTCGGTATTTAGATTTATTGCCACTGTAGGACGAGTTCTATGACGATGCTTTTTTGGATTCTCAGCGAGATGTTTCATAAATCAACGACTCGAAAAATTTACTTTAGCAGTTTACTTTGAAACTGAACCTGAAAGCATTAAAATAGCAGATCACTAATTCAGCACTCAAGATAGGCCACTGTAGCTTAGTTGGTTACGAGCGTTGGGCCGGATTCCAAAAGACGCGGGTTCAAATTCTGTCAGTTGTTGAATTTTTGATTTGTTATTCCTAATAGTTTTTGAACCTGAAAGAATCCTGTGATGAATTCTTTCTTACCAAAGTATAACATAACTATTACTAGCTATGCCTTTCATCAATAGAGTCGAATCACCAAATCACTGACCACAATGGGAGGTAATTAAACCACAATCCAAATATTCGTGTCTAGGCGGATCTCTCGCTGGTGGTCGCAATAATAAAATATCGACAAAGATCAAGCAGACAATAGAGACGACCTTTGTTTACCTACAACTTACGTGCCTGTCAGAGAAATAAAATAGAAACTATAATACATGGTTTAACACAAGTTGTAATTATGTTTTATTCATGAAATTACCTAGAACAGAATTTACAAAACAGTCATTTTTTGCTCCGCCATAGTTAACACGTATCCTATAACATCGTCATTATTATCTAGGTACGATAAAATAGATAAAATTTAAATTATAAAAGCTTAGTTTACAGAAGTTGCATAAGTTTTAAGAAATAAGGGACTTCATAATGTAAAAAAACTACTAATAATATCTATTGTCTTTGCTACGCCGTAGCAAGCAACCTACGATGTGTCTACGGCGTAGCCGTTGCAATCTTCAATGTCACATGAATAAAAATTATCATAATCTACTGTGATATTCTACTACTTTCTTACCTACATTCTGTTCGGTCTGTCCCTTCTGCCCCCCCACATGGTCTCCCCGCGTTAAATGACTTTTCTCGTGGAAATGACGGTTTCCTCACCATGAAGCAGTATCCTATTCCAGGTCCTAACCTATATGTGTGTTAAGTTTTATACCCATCGGTCCAGTGTCGTCGTCAGGGTCCAGTTGAAGCGCGATTGAGTAACAAACATTTAAACATCCAATCTTTCGCATGTAAAATATTTGTAATATAAATTGTTGATCATATTGATCATTAAATTAACAACCTAAACGAATTGCTCAGTTCATGATATCTTTATAGCAGACAACCATTATTTCATTACGGCGCATCTTTTACGAGAACAATCAATTATGTCCATAAACCACTCAATAGCCAACAGACATCAACAGAATCTAGATGCGCTCACGCAGATGAGATGGAGCGTAATTTGTCAGCGGCGCTGCGATCGATACTCGTGCCGATTCGGTTGTAGACACAACTTAATTGATTTAAGTTTAGTCCTGTCACTTTCTAAAATTTGATACAAAAATTGGACATTTATCGTCATTGTTAAAATGACGTAAATACGCATAAATAAAGATGATACAATCGAGCTCGGATAGTAATAAAGTCACTTTGACAAGATTATAGGTACTTGATTAATCAGTGATTTTCTGTCGCCTTTTATTCTAAGAAAGCGACAGGACAAACTAATTAAATTAAGTTGTGCAGACGATCGAATCGGTTCCACTATCAACCAGTCGATAGATTTATCATGTGAATCGATCTGATTTGGTCAGGTCAGGCGGTGAGCGATGGTGCGCGCGGTGGGAACCCGGGAACGCCACCGCGGGTGCGCAGTCATTCTTCGCGGGGAGACCATGTGGGGGGGCAGAAGGGACAGACCGAACAGAATGTAGGTAAGAAAGTAGTAGAATATCACAGTAGATTATGATAATTTTTATTCATGTGACATTGAAGATTGCAACGGCTACGCCGTAGACACATCGTAGGTTGCTTGCTACGGCGTAGCAAAGACAATAGATATTATTAGTAGTTTTTTTACATTATGAAGTCCCTTATTTCTTAAAACTTATGCAACTTCTGTAAACTAAGCTTTTATAATTTAAATTTTATCTATTTTATCGTACCTAGATAATAATGACGATGTTATAGGATACGTGTTAACTATGGCGGAGCAAAAAATGACTGTTTTGTAAATTCTGTTCTAGGTAATTTCATGAATAAAACATAATTACAACTTGTGTTAAACCATGTATTATAGTTTCTATTTTATTTCTCTGACAGGCACGTAAGTTGTAGGTAAACAAAGGTCGTCTCTATTGTCTGCTTGATCTTTGTCGATATTTTATTATTGCGACCACCAGCGAGAGATCCGCCTAGACACGAATATTTGGATTGTGGTTTAATTACCTCCCATTGTGGTCAGTGATTTGGTGATTCGACTCTATTGATGAAAGGCATAGCTAGTAATAGTTATGTTATACTTTGGTAAGAAAGAATTCATCACAGGATTCTTTCAGGTTCAAAAACTATTAGGAATAACAAATCAAAAATTCAACAACTGACAGAATTTGAACCCGCGTCTTTTGGAATCCGGCCCAACGCTCGTAACCAACTAAGCTACAGTGGCCTATCTTGAGTGCTGAATTAGTGATCTGCTATTTTAATGCTTTCAGGTTCAGTTTCAAAGTAAACTGCTAAAGTAAATTTTTCGAGTCGTTGATTTATGAAACATCTCGCTGAGAATCCAAAAAAGCATCGTCATAGAACTCGTCCTACAGTGGCAATAAATCTAAATACCGAAATATTTGTTTCTTTCATTGAAAAAAGGAACTTTATATGAAGTGCATTGTTTCGGGGCGAGCGTTCGCGAGTGGAATTGCTGCGCGGGAATTTCAAATTTTAAAGTTTGGAATTCGGAATTCGAATTGAAATAGCGGGAAATTCGGTGTGGGTGCGTGAGGAGGGAGGGGAGGGGGAGGTAGTGGGCGTGGCCAGAGGGGCGGCCTTCGCGCGCTATGGGAATAGGTGTTTTATAGAAGCGACACATTATATCTATTATAACTAGTATGTGTCATATGGGTGCTACTTATATTTTCCTATCTGCTGTATTTTTTAGTAACTACAAAAAAAATAAACAGAAAAGTATTCGTAATTTTTGAGATTTTCATGTTATCGAAATCTTTGAGATCGAAATTGGTGTTTTCAAAATCGTAGAACCAAACACTGCATTCTAGACTAGAAACACGTCTAAACTAGGAATTTGCAAAACTCTCGTGGTACTTATAGGAAAGAAATTTTGCCAATATTTTGTTTAATTTCTTTTCTGTTTTTTATTAAATTCTACTGATCTCTAAACCGAGCGCCGGCAATGACACGCCAATAATAAAGATATGACGCGTCAAAATCACTTTGTCTCAAACATCAATGCCTGAGAAGATACCTCATGAAATGTTCCCGATAACCATCAGGCTCACACAAACTTACGTTTGCCGTTCGTAGCTCTACTTCCACTTACAAATTGGCTGTAGTAAACAGTTTTGTAGATGTATGGTTAAGTTGGTAAGTGATATTAACGTGTCAATCGCTCCTCCTACCCGACTTGGTTATTAATAATCATGTCAATCCACTCTCGTGAGAAATATTTTAAAGTGACTCGGTAACTATTAATTTACTCAAGATTATAACGATTATTTGGTAATTGTCGGTGTAGGTTTGTCTGTATAATTAATTTTATATAATTTTTGTATTATGGTGGGAGCTTGCTGTGTCATGTTTTGGTGGTTTTAGTATTTTTGTTGGAGATGGTTCATTCTATTAATTGTTGGTTCTTTTCACTTTAGTAGGCTTTAGCACTTTGTTGACTCATGTAGTTTTTTTTTTATGAGAGCATTTTCACCTTGACTCATGTTGGAACATGCTGAAATGACTAATCGTCTGGATGTCTACCGACGTCATAATTATACCTAATGATCTTTGAGCTGATGATGACTAATTTAATGTGACTTGACTTCGGTCGCACTGAAGCTGCGAATCTTGCAATGGGCCGCTAAAATGTTGCTTTTTGCGGATACAAAATCATACCCTCTATCTCTTAGGGAGTTGGCATAGGATCGATGGCTTAAGGAATGGACAAATAAAAAAGTCCCATAAACTAGTTTCAGCTGTTCGTGTCATTTAAAATAGATGTTTCATTTTTTTTTTATATTTCGAGAAAAAGTTGTTCAGTTTGATGAGTAGAACTCACCTTTAAAATATGTAAGTTTTCACTTGATTTAAAATGACTACAACCTTTGCAATCGAGGCATATTGTTCAAAATCTGTCAATGAGTATTTTTATTTCATCCTTTGCTTTCATATTAGATAAACGATTGTCATAAATAAAACTTAATATTTTGGTAGTGAGTGTGTATGAGATTTTAAAGTAACTTGCCCGTACGCATCTTCTAAAAAAGAAACAGCAAGCATTTTAAATCAACACTGCATACACGGCAGTATACCTTTAAATTGAAACATTGTAACATTCACCTACCTAACCTAGCCCTATTTTTTTTTTTTTTAACCCTAATTAAGAAAAGAGAAGTAAAAGAATTTAAGTTAAGATTAAGAAAAGCTAAATGTTGAGAATTTAAAGGACGATTTTAGTAAATATAAAGATGAAATTTAAGATACGAAAACTTTAATTAATATTCTTCAGTTGCAAGTAAATCACTTCAAGGAAATAATTATTAACTACACTAAAACGAGACACTAATCGTAGATAGAGCCCGGATCCATCAGACACGTATCCCAGCAGGTTGGACATGGACAAGGCTGAAGACACTGTAAATAGAGGAAAAGAAAGAACTTAAAGTAACAGAATTGGTTTCAATTTAATGAGATTAGTATTTGGCCAAATGAACGTCTAGTAGTATAATAGGACCTAAAGTTGCGAACCGCTGTTGTAACCCCTGAACTTTAATGACTCGAATGGTATAACCTACTTTGCCTAGTGATAGTTAATTAGAATAGAAAATACTAAACTTACGAAAGTGATGATGAAGATGAATAGAATAAAAATAATCCTAATATTTAGCAAATGTTCAACAATAAAGATTTAAGAGGGTGAGGAAGACTAATAATCTTAGCATTCAAATATATTGTAAGAAATTTGCTGTATCAAACAAGATAAAACTACAACAGCATTTTTGTGTTTTTGGTATAGCCGGGGCACCGCCCTTTCCCGCCACCGTGCAGTGCTCCTCGTCAGCCAGACTCTGGACAGAGCTCCTCCAATATATTTAATCCTGATATGAGGGGAAGTATCTTTAATTCAAGTCAAAATGCAATATTTTTGTCAGTCAGTCTAGTCATACTTTACTATGTATACAAAAGGACAAGAGGGTATATCCATCAAATCTAGGTTTGTTCCTGAACCTAGTGTATGGTTAAGGTATTCCAAATGAAAACCTTTTCAATATTCATAAACTTAATTTGAGAATAATGTATTTCATTTTTGTATTTAATGATGTGGTAACTTTAGTTTTACTGTGATTTTAATATCAGGATTTCTTTTGAATTTACATTTACTGAGTTTAATGGAACATATGAATTCACGACATCTAGATTTACTTGTTTACTAGAATTGTGAATCTATAAAAATATATATTTGAAAGCAAAAAAACATTAATCTTCCATTACAAAGTTAGAAAGAATCTATATCAAAATAAAAGAAAATAAAAATATGAAGAGAATTTAGTGCAAGCAAAACATATTTGAAACTATTGTAGAATTTACTTTAAGTTAAAGGTAATTATTTATTTTCAACCTTCTACTAAAAAGTAACATCAATTTTGTATTTTAAAATTGTCAAACCTAGTTTCTTTGAACTAAGTAATAAGAAATGGTGAATCGAACTGTACTTGAATAGTTTCCCATTCTTTATTTAGAGAAATCTATTAAGGCTTTGTCCTAGCTTGGCCTAGTACGCTCAAACTCAACATCACTTTCATAAAAGTAACTTCTTTATTTATTACTTTTGACATTGCAAACTTTCTATGCAACTCCGTATAAAATGTAAAAGGCTGGTAATAAACATTTGGTTAAATAATATCAAAACAATAAGAAACTTTATACGAATAAAAGTTACGGAAATGTAACTCTCTAAATGCTCAAAATTTCCACTGCTTGGCATATGAGTATGGCCTTGAATCTAAATATGACATTCATTCTAAATCCGTTTAAAATGTTAGTTAGATAACTATTACTCAAATGTCATTAGTAAAATATCTAATGAGAAAATATTCATAAAATGGACTTAAATGTTTCCTGAATTAGGTATAAAAAGATGTATCAAAAGATTATTAAACTTTGCATTTCTGAATTTTGAATAATATTTAGTTGTAGGCAAAATATGTAGATGAACATAAAATACTGAGTAAAAGTAGATATTACCTTTTCAAAACTGTAATTGTCACCCTTCTGGTTGGAACATCGACGTCTCTGAATCAAACCGGAACTGCAGTACCTAAATAATCTAAAATAATAATATCCGTTTCTATCAGTAGTAGGTCCGCCAAATTCCCGGAATGTCCACCTAATATTATTGAAGCTTCGAATTCCCGGTAGGTACACCTAATATTCTTGAAGATCCATCGCATGCCCGGAATGTCCACCTATATTGAAGATCCGTCGAATTCCCGGTAGGTACACCTAATTCTGATATCAATAGCCTAAACAATCTGGCTATACTACTAACAAATTAACAATAATCTAAAACCACGCCTCAAATATCTGCAGGGTAAATCTAAGAACAATGTATCAACAAATTCGAACTATTTTTGAAACTATTTCTCACTAATAAAAATTGTACGATTTAAAATGGATGAGTGACCGCTGATGGATGGGTGACCGCTTCTCACGTCTTACTCGAACTAGCTTAAAAGTAGTACAAAAATTCCGCAACAAGATAAATAATTTCTGGATATCGACATGTCGTGCTACTACACCACCGAATTTGCTATGGAGGAATAAGTGCGACTACATTTTTTTTTTTTTTAATTAATCTCCGAACTTTTATTTTACATACCATATTGAATGTAGGTCAACTTTTCACTCAAATTTACACTAATCTATTGAAATAACGTCATACCAAAACGTACCCTCCGACGCACAAAATCCTGAAACAATCCTACTCTGCAAAATAACCAACAACTATATCGCAGTTCCGTGACCTAACGAGAAACTATCCCGCAGAAGAAAGTATAAATAATTTAAACGAAATCGAACCTACGACCTAGCTCATGCATTATGAGTACCGAAGGCTCTAACTAATTGCACCTACGAGGCAAAGCGCGCAACGTACTACCTACCGTTCCATACCCGCACGTCGCGGTTATAACTACCTACCGTTCCGTACTTTTATTTTCGTTCAATCAAAATATAATTTCTTAAAAATAGGTACACTTAAATCACAGCTTCACACAGATACAATAGAATAAAACGTATGGAAAATTCCTGAAAATGTACACATAAAATTATCGTAGGTAGAACTCACAATCCGAAGTAAAAATGTAGAATGTAGAAATGTACTCGGAGATAAGCTAAAACACATGACAATATGTAGAACCAGAATATCACAGTTCTTAAACAACATACTACAAGATTCTAACTTATGATAAATGTGAATTTTATTTACGTAGTTACAATGACTAGGAAACAAATATGGCAGACACGGCTTAGTACCGACACTCATACTCATACACCTTTTCTTACGTTACGCGATTACAAAACTTTATATTGCACTGTTATATTCTGTATCTACGAAATATAAGGAAAGATCTGACCAGATAAATAGCTGCAGACGCCATGGCACCACCAGCATCCATCGCCTTCCCTGGAACCAAGAACCTCTTCAAAGTTGCGACCGTCGCTCCCGGCGCCTTTCCAAAAGTGAAAAAACCGCATGTTTTTCCAAGGAAGCGTCTGTGTAAAACGACAAAATTACGATTACCACGGAATACTTGAAAATCGCTAATGAATCAAAACTTTTATAATTCGTCGAGTAATAACCAATGGTAGCAATTCGTAGTTACAATAATCATGACTTAACCAATAAAATTTCACACCTGTCACTGTCGCTCATAAGAGAACAAAAAGGGACGGCAACAATCTCAGCCAAGATTTTTCCAACACTACCCCCCACGAATCAATAGCATTGGCTCCCGGATTCGAACCTAAAGACAGCCTAGGAGGCTAGCCCTAAAAGTATTCTAATTTGAGAACAGATGGCGCTTTTCCCATTTACTACAAAATTAAGGATTTTACGTAAATTACATGAGATATTAAGTCGAAAATTATTAAATTGTTTTAATCGTTCTTTTTAATCAATTCCCACCATTTATTTAATCAGAAGTTTGATCAAATTTCGCAACAATTCCGTATAGAATGTGCCAGCTCCATCCCATGAATTTTAGTGTGGCGCTGCATGTCGGAGAAAATATCAAATATATGATATGAACAACCATAGACCTTCCACGTAATACAATGAGTTTTTTATCTTAGAGTCATTTTGTATTGCGATTCTATGTATGTACATGGAACAAGAAGTTTTATATTGTATGATCTTGACGGTCTAGTTAGTTCCTTTTTTCGCCACACTCAATACACCATAAACACGGAGAGGCATTGTAATCCTTACAGACAGTGATGAATGAACTTGTCAGTCATTTGATTTACATTATTTTTGTTTCGTTTTGATGTTATTGGTATTTGATGTTTATTATAATTTGACAAATATTTATACCGTATTTTATAATGGTCAATATTTAATTTAAATGGATCAACAAGCAATATTGTTAACAAAATAGCAAGTTTATTTCTGTATGCTATTGGTTCATATTTGAATAATCAAAATGCTATATTCAAGTTTATTTTAATTTATGAACATGATCGTTATTTTTCGAACAATATTCAACTAAGTACTAATATAAAAGTATGTAAACTTTTGTTTACTTTGCAGATTCTCTTTTCATACAACTTTCTGACCAATAAGAGCTCAGATGCGATATCGTCTGAAATGGCGCAAAATTCAAAATGTCTCAAATCGATTTTGATGAATTATAATTTTACGAATAGATAGTTTTTATCAAATCAAGCTATTTATAAGAAATATTATATTTGTGGGGTGACGGTGCGCCTAAACATGAAGGCGTATCGTTACATCCGACCCCCAATTTACTGGAGTTGACTTAAAACTTCAACGGAGGAAAATTCTCTTGACTCAAGATTGAGATCCACAAATATAATCAGTTAGAAAAATTTCATTGACACTTTTCCCAGAATGTATTTTGTGTGGTGTGTATTTTAAACCAAAAGGTCAGCAAATAGTTACATGGATTGAATCCCCAAGCTTTAAACATTTAGTCATGAATAAAAATCTCCTTCCCAAGGGCAACAAGTCTCTGCCGAGGAACCGGAAGGCCAGTCGACCCTGTGATCTCATCTGTTCAGTCCAACCATGTATTGAAATTAAACCAATATACGAATGACCCTGGTCAAAGAATGAAAGTGTTGCATTTGATAGTTCCAGTCATTTAAATCCAACTGACAAAAGGTTCTACTCAAAAATATCAACCCAAAATAAAAATTACTAACCTTTCGGAGAATGTAACAAATAAAACTGTTCCTACCAAAACTCAGAACTCATCGGACGAATATTCAACTTATTTTGATGATTATTCGGACAAAATACAAAGCCAAGCAAAGGAACAGTCTTGTTTGCAGTGTGCCTATTAGTTGGAGCGAATTATGAAATACAGATAAAACCTGTTAATGTTATATAACTGAATCAAAACATTGTATGATTCAAGTCATTGAATTTACCCCTAACACCAAATTTCATAAAACCTCATCATGTACCGTGTAGTGTGTCATGGTTAAAATGTCAATGAAAAGTATCCTAGACTCTGATTCCATTATTTATCTATGCTCTTCTCTCTGGCTTAAGTCTAATCTTTGATTTCAAAGACAGAGATTCGCCTTAGCTTATCTTTCATAATCATCACAATACACCCTCTTATGATCATTCCACAATCGTCCCATACATTCTGCATAGACAAGTTAACAGAACCTTTGTCAGGATATAAAATGTTCGTTATTTTTTTTATTCAAAATCGACAATTTTCCTCATAATTATGAAATGCAAAATTCCGCAAATAACCGAACTGTTTCGCTGAAAGTATTTATCACAAAAGTTCCTAGTTCCATTTGTATGAAATACGGATTTTATTGACTGTTAAGTCGCAAATATATCACAGAATCCCCAAGTTCAACCCTTACACATTTAACCGACAATTGCATAGCATCTTTTTAATAGTCAAGCTTAAATAAATAATGGGAAGTATCACTTAAATTACACTATGAAAATATTTACTATTTCCTCAATTTTATAAAGAGAAATTGTACATCCTTCCAAAAGTGAATTTGTGTTGTGTGTGTGTGTAATGTGACTAAAAATGTTAACAGCCATGACTCCAATTTGAAATCTGAAATCTTTGACTACCTCAAGTTAATGAACAACAATGTATCGCGCAGAGTTAAATCACACCGTGTGCAAGGCGCTGAGGTTGTGCTAAGCCTCAACGTACTAGAAGAGTAGTACTTATACAATCCACATCAATACTCGTCTTTATTCTGCATTGGAATGGTGATCGTTAGATAAGATGATACCCCTACGTTACACAATGCAGATACCCTATATGCTTGATATCTTGCCGGGCATATTGATCAAGGTAATCTCTTCAAATCCCAATTCTAAGTTATTTCGTTAACACCTTAGCTTGATGTAAGTGTGGGGAAAAGCATTAGCCTCATAGCATCTGCCTGAGAACTGCGTGTGAGTAGAAAAATATATGAAACACCTGTTAAACACAAAAATGACTGCTGTCCTAAACCTAGCTTCTACTTTTCATATAAATTTCGTTGTTGTGTGGTGTAGTTTTTAGAAGGACACACAATAACTTGTAGTCAAAGTAGGTAAGCTATGATATTTACCAGAGCCCTGCTTACATCTCCTTTCAAACTTATTAATAATATAAATATTTAATAAACATAAATAATAATAATACATAAATTATCATAATACATTCATCAATCTTTCAATCCCCTTTTATTGGCCACCTTACTCTGATCTGCGCCACTCAAATAAACATCACAGCCACCTCTACTTGACCACTGATAAACAAAATTAGAATTATTGAAATGCATATGATAAATTGTGTTTTTTTTTCTTTTGCATTCTTATTGGAAATATCCATCTGTTCCCAAATCAAAACACGTACTTTAAAATTAGCAAGTGATAACTCAAAAACTTATCAACTAAAACACTTAGGGTTAGTAAAATTAAACATATAACACAGAAATTACGCCAATCGCTATTAGAACGTTGCCTTTTCTAAAATAGAGGAATATGAAAATATTTACGCCACAACTTTTGCTCTTTCTAAAATATTAAACTTATCATGAAAATTATTGAATAAAGCAACGTATCTTTTACGCTATTGCACTTATGCTAGGTATTATTTTAAAACTAAGTTAGTACTTATGAACTAAGGACAAACACGTATGTAGCAAGCAGTGTGGCGCCCAAGACAAAGGAATGTAGAGAAATCCTGAGGGTTTGGAGAAACCCAAAACAGATTAACCCGCTCCGAACCATGAGACCCCAGCACTCTTGCCCAAATATTTTTTTCTTTTTCTAACTACTATTACGCATACGCTTGTATTACGCTAATGTCAAGATATAACTGCTTTCGTGGTCTAGTAACTGCTTCCGTGGTCTAGTGGTCTGAGCCTTGGGCTCTCGATCCGGAGGTCCTCGGTTCGATTCTCAGGGGAGAATGACTGTGTTGTTGTTTCTAGTTTGGTTAGGACATTGCAGGCTGAATCACCTGATTGTCCGAGAAGATAAAGGATTCCGTGCTACGGAGGGCACGTTAAGCCGTCGGTCCCGGTCGCTGTCATTGATAGTGGTCGTAACACAAACCATGTCAGAGGTCTATTAGCTGTGCTATAAGGCGGTTTAAAACTTTGACACCAGGGTTCATCGGATCGATCGACTTGATACCCATACGACAGAAAAAGAAGTTTTCGAGTAGTACCGCGCTCGGCTCGCTTCGCTCGCGTCATGTTAATGGTTTAGTTTTATTACGTCGCGTTCTCTTCGCTCGCGTAACATATTGATTTAATTTTCGTGTTGTATCACCGTCGATTTGCTCGCTTTTTCAAGTGTCGTCTGTTAAATATAGTTTAACTAAAATGTCTGGTTTTTTTTTAGGATTTTAGGATGTCAAGATTTTACGCAATCGCTTATTATGTTAACACTAAATTTTACGCTGTACTTTATGTAGAGAAAACTATTATCAATTTAATTACGCGCAAAAATGCCTTAGAAACTAAACCTTCTAAACCCATTACTTAATTCTAACATGAGAAATAATTATATTTGTTGACGATGAAATCTGAAAATAATTTGTGTATTAAAATAGGTACACAAATGAAATAGTTAAAATGTTAAAATCCTGGAAATTCAAAACCAATAAATCCTTCTATAAACAACGACGTATTTTTCCTGAAATCGCTGCAAAATAAAAAATATGTCCTAAACAACACCAACTGTAACACTCAACTATCTGAAACACGTAACAGAAAGACACAAAAGAAATAAACCAGCTCCAGAAAATCTCATCGTACGTTTACGAATGAGCTCTGCCAAATCTGCTACAATTGTCTAAGAAAATAATTGGATGACTCAAAAAAATTTATAAAATTAAATGTAAATGGTTTTTTTTTTAATTTAAAAAATGCAAAGCCTAATTAATTGTACATCTACTACTACTACAACTAAATGATTTGTTAATTTTGGTTGGTTTTATTGGCACTGGAACTAACCTAATCAAAAATTTATTTTATTTAAGCCAATTCAAATAACCTTAGATAAGTTAATCGCGTCATGAATGAATGAAATATAAGTATCCAGCTAAATTATCGAAGTTGCATAGAATGTAAATATACGTTTTATCAATTTAGAATAAAAATAATAAAATAGTAAATAAACAAAATAACTAATTAATTGTAAGTAATTGCAAAAGAAACTAGAAATAACTCATAAGTTTTAAATATTGGCAAAAGGAAACCCAAAATTAAGCATAAAAACCAGAAATAATTGCAATGATTAAATGTTATCTACTAACGAATCATAAAAACTAATTGTAATTTAACGTTACTGAATTGACTTATTTGTTTGTAGCCTTGTAAAAATTTAAAATGTAGCCTAATTTTGATATAAGCAACACTAAATTTCTTAAATAACCATACAATAACCATGAGAAGCATGATGTTGTTGAATTAAAAAAACGTATACGATTAAATTCCAAATTGAAACATCGCGTTTGTGTACTTTCGCTACTCAACTAGCTTTAATGACATCTAAAATATTTAAAAGAACTTAGAATGTTCTAAGAAATCTAGGCTTGACATTTTTTTATTAACGTAGAAGGTTACTGTAAAATTACACATTTAAGAATATTTGCTTATTTTCATGAAAGCGTGTTAAGACTTGAATTTACTTTTACAACTTAACGACCTCCATAATCTACTTACGACCCCCAAAGTTTACTAACGACCCCCAATTTACTAGACATTTTGTCTGTAGGTAATTTTGAAAATGTATTGCTATGTTAATTTAAATGGCAGTGTAAAACAATAAAATCATGATTATTAAGGTAACGTAAACAAGTTATTTAAAAATTCAAAACAAACCGCATGAAAAGTTTACAACCCTGGAAAAATATAAATAAAAACATAAAATTCATAACACCTATTACGCTAAAATACCATTCTTGTCACTCCGTTTTCACGAACAACAATTTGTGGTTACAAAGATAACCACGTAAAAGTAAAACTGAAACCAATTCCTCAGCAAGTCAAAATTTTAATTCTGGTACTGAAAAGGAAAACAACTGGGAAGATCCGTGCTCTACGTCTAAATAAAATCGTAATCCTAGTAACGCAAAATCAAAATAAACGTGCTGTAAGCCTATACTCTCTAAACTGAACGACAAAATAATTATATCCTGCAGTCAACTGTGATAGAAACATAAGCAAAATTTAAATAAAATGACACAAAAATCATAGCTTCAAGATATTTAAGTCCGTAGTAATACGAAAAACGATACAATCCTGGTCACGCAAACCGAATTTGTAACATTCACCTACCTAACCTAGCCCTATTTTTTTTTTTTTTAACCCTAATTAAGAAAAGAGAAGTAAAAGAATTTAAGTTAAGATTAAGAAAAGCTAAATGTTGAGAATTTAAAGGACGATTTTAGTAAATATAAAGATGAAATTTAAGATACGAAAACTTTAATTAATATTCTTCAGTTGCAAGTAAATCACTTCAAGGAAATAATTATTAACTACACTAAAACGAGACACTAATCGTAGATAGAGCCCGGATCCATCAGACACGTATCCCAGCAGGTTGGACATGGACAAGGCTGAAGACACTGTAAATAGAGGAAAAGAAAGAACTTAAAGTAACAGAATTGGTTTCAATTTAATGAGATTAGTATTTGGCCAAATGAACGTCTAGTAGTATAATAGGACCTAAAGTTGCGAACCGCTGTTGTAACCCCTGAACTTTAATGACTCGAATGGTATAACCTACTTTGCCTAGTGATAGTTAATTAGAATAGAAAATACTAAACTTACGAAAGTGATGATGAAGATGAATAGAATAAAAATAATCCTAATATTTAGCAAATGTTCAACAATAAAGATTTAAGAGGGTGAGGAAGACTAATAATCTTAGCATTCAAATATATTGTAAGAAATTTGCTGTATCAAACAAGATAAAACTACAACAGCATTTTTGTGTTTTTGGTATAGCCGGGGCACCGCCCTTTCCCGCCACCGTGCAGTGCTCCTCGTCAGCCAGACTCTGGACAGAGCTCCTCCAATATATTTAATCCTGATATGAGGGGAAGTATCTTTAATTCAAGTCAAAATGCAATATTTTTGTCAGTCAGTCTAGTCATACTTTACTATGTATACAAAAGGACAAGAGGGTATATCCATCAAATCTAGGTTTGTTCCTGAACCTAGTGTATGGTTAAGGTATTCCAAATGAAAACCTTTTCAATATTCATAAACTTAATTTGAGAATAATGTATTTCATTTTTGTATTTAATGATGTGGTAACTTTAGTTTTACTGTGATTTTAATATCAGGATTTCTTTTGAATTTACATTTACTGAGTTTAATGGAACATATGAATTCACGACATCTAGATTTACTTGTTTACTAGAATTGTGAATCTATAAAAATATATATTTGAAAGCAAAAAAACATTAATCTTCCATTACAAAGTTAGAAAGAATCTATATCAAAATAAAAGAAAATAAAAATATGAAGAGAATTTAGTGCAAGCAAAACATATTTGAAACTATTGTAGAATTTACTTTAAGTTAAAGGTAATTATTTATTTTCAACCTTCTACTAAAAAGTAACATCAATTTTGTATTTTAAAATTGTCAAACCTAGTTTCTTTGAACTAAGTAATAAGAAATGGTGAATCGAACTGTACTTGAATAGTTTCCCATTCTTTATTTAGAGAAATCTATTAAGGCTTTGTCCTAGCTTGGCCTAGTACGCTCAAACTCAACATCACTTTCATAAAAGTAACTTCTTTATTTATTACTTTTGACATTGCAAACTTTCTATGCAACTCCGTATAAAATGTAAAAGGCTGGTAATAAACATTTGGTTAAATAATATCAAAACAATAAGAAACTTTATACGAATAAAAGTTACGGAAATGTAACTCTCTAAATGCTCAAAATTTCCACTGCTTGGCATATGAGTATGGCCTTGAATCTAAATATGACATTCATTCTAAATCCGTTTAAAATGTTAGTTAGATAACTATTACTCAAATGTCATTAGTAAAATATCTAATGAGAAAATATTCATAAAATGGACTTAAATGTTTCCTGAATTAGGTATAAAAAGATGTATCAAAAGATTATTAAACTTTGCATTTCTGAATTTTGAATAATATTTAGTTGTAGGCAAAATATGTAGATGAACATAAAATACTGAGTAAAAGTAAATTCAAGTCTTAACACGCTTTCATGAAAATAAGCAAATATTCTTAAATGTGTAATTTTACAGTAACCTTCTACGTTAATAAAAAAATGTCAAGCCTAGATTTCTTAGAACATTCTAAGTTCTTTTAAATATTTTAGATGTCATTAAAGCTAGTTGAGTAGCGAAAGTACACAAACGCGATGTTTCAATTTGGAATTTAATCGTATACGTTTTTTTAATTCAACAACATCATGCTTCTCATGGTTATTGTATGGTTATTTAAGAAATTTAGTGTTGCTTATATCAAAATTAGGCTACATTTTAAATTTTTACAAGGCTACAAACAAATAAGTCAATTCAGTAACGTTAAATTACAATTAGTTTTTATGATTCGTTAGTAGATAACATTTAATCATTGCAATTATTTCTGGTTTTTATGCTTAATTTTGGGTTTCCTTTTGCCAATATTTAAAACTTATGAGTTATTTCTAGTTTCTTTTGCAATTACTTACAATTAATTAGTTATTTTGTTTATTTACTATTTTATTATTTTTATTCTAAATTGATAAAACGTATATTTACATTCTATGCAACTTCGATAATTTAGCTGGATACTTATATTTCATTCATTCATGACGCGATTAACTTATCTAAGGTTATTTGAATTGGCTTAAATAAAATAAATTTTTGATTAGGTTAGTTCCAGTGCCAATAAAACCAACCAAAATTAACAAATCATTTAGTTGTAGTAGTAGTAGATGTACAATTAATTAGGCTTTGCATTTTTTAAATTAAAAAAAAAACCATTTACGCCACAACTTTTGCTCTTTCTAAAATATTAAACTTATCATGAAAATTATTGAATAAAGCAACGTATCTTTTACGCTATTGCACTTATGCTAGGTATTATTTTAAAACTAAG
>JARACY010005505.1:0-21507 GCA_029255725.1 Scrobipalpa atriplicella | reverse complement strand
TACGTAGACGGCGACGTGGCTCGCGTTCACTTGTAAGTTGAAAAGACTTGTGTAAGTTTAGAAGATAGAATTTTTGGTATGTATATTAAGATATTTATAAAAGTTAAGAAGACTTTAGATGTCTTGAAAGTTTAGAAGACTTTATAGTTTAAAATACGATGTAGTACTGTACCTAAGTGTAGAAGACTTTTGTAAGTTTATAAGACACTAGCTTTCTGTCAGCGGTGTCACCCGCTGCTAATTAAGTTTTCCCATGGGAATGGTGTACTTTACCGTGGTAAAAAGCCTATGTTACTCAGGGTGAACGTAGCTTTCTAACGGTAAAAGAATATTTGAAATCGGTTCAGTAGTTTTTGAGTTTGTTCGTTACAAACATACACACAACAATACAAATCTTCCCTCTTTATAATATTGATTGATGATGAGATGTGTAAGTTTAGCAGACTTAAAGAAGTATTTGTTAAAACTTGGGCAGGTACACTGTGCGTTGCGGCGGCGCGTCGCGCGGCGTGTGTCGCGCGTTGCGGCGCGTGGCGGTGTTCAACGACGCGCTGTGGAAGTGGCGGCGCGCGCAGCAGGAGGCCACGCTCGAGCTGCGCCGGCTCCGGCTGCGGAAACACGCGCATAGCCACCGCGACGACGAATAAAACTAAATAGTCGCTTACAGTTGCAACGCGCCATAGGAATGGCAACAAAACTTTCAAGGGGATTCCCCCGGAATTCACGCAAAAAATATACTTCTAAGTCTTATAATAAAAGATTATAGTTCATGGTCTGCAATTGCAACATTTGAAAATATTCTAGTTCATAAATAAGTAGGTAGGATGCTAAAAAAATCAGAATGTAAAGCTGTTTTCCTTCTAAACCAGCGCTTTCACGGTTTTATCGCACATTTTTGACGCGGCCACGGACGTAACTTCCACGCCGTAGCGCGAGGTGATTTGAACGATATTCTAAGGCAGTACGGGCGATGGTTGCATATCTTGAAATCAAACTCCTCAACTGCCGTTGAGAGATCGTAAAGATTGCACGGATTGAACCTACTAATATTAGAAATAACATATGAAAAATTTCAACCGCCGACAGGATTTGCACCCGCGTCTTTGGAAAACCGGCCCAACGCTCTTAACACGTTAGCTGCTAAGCTACTCTTTGGTAAAAAGCCGACCGTGTGCGCCTCACGTAGGTACCCGCACTCGTGACGCGGGTTTGTGCGCACAGTCGCTACAGTAAGCTCCACCCGCGTGGAAGGATTTTAGCAGTCAACGTGTTAACCAATTAAGCTACATACAGCGGCTTAGCTTTGAGCGGTGAAATGGACATGGCTTCTTTTTTTTATTATATGGAAAAATTCATCAAAAAATTAGAAAAAATATTCTGTTTTTTTTTATGATTTTTTTTAATTTTACATCAGGTGATGCCTGTGGGTGATGCAGCCTACAATGTCCTATAAAATAAAATTGACAAATATCAACTTTCCCGATATAAACAACCATACGTACTTACCAGTACCACGTAGTGCACCGCGAATCAAGATGACGTCACACTCAGCGAGATCGCGAGCACCCAAAATTTCTCGCGGTCATATCTCTGGAAATAATGCATGTATTGAGCTGAAATAAAAACTAGGGTAATCTACATGATCTAAATACTAATATAAGGTATGTTATAACGTGATATTCGAACCTAGGAGTCTTGTCCATTAGTGATCTGCTATATGTTACTCTTATTGTATAGTTGAAACATTATTACGACAGATGTCGGTACCGTCCACTTGATAAAAAGCAGATTACTAATTTCACCGCTCAAAGCTAATCCGCTGGCTCTAGCTTAGTTGGATCGGTTTTCCAAAGACGCGGGTTCAAATCCTGTCGGCGGTTGAAATTTTTCATTTGTTATCAGGCGAGGACTTCAATAATACGAGTCAGGCAATTGCTATTTCCGCCGAGGCTTACATAGTGCTTTTCTCAAATTAATGCAGGGAAATACATAAATAAAAATCTATGGCGTACAGCCTCAGTGCTAGGTCAACACAAATGCAAATGGTTGAAACTAAACACAAGTGTACTTAGAAAAAAAAAGTTTTGGCATGAAGTCATGGCGTTTTGGACTTTGCTGGAGAGTTTTGGCATGGAGGAATGGCGTTTTGTACTTTGCTGGAGAGTTTTGGCATGGAGGAATGGCGTTTTGTACTTTGACGGAGCGCTTTCTTGTTCGAAATTTGAAAAAGAAGAGTTCTATGAAAACTTTTGTTTGAGAAACCGTAAACGTCAAAGTTTGCGTATTGATTTTGCATAAGGAATATTTAAGACTATTTTCATGCATGTTTGAGAAAACAATAATATAGCACTGTGAGTGCAAAAAATCTATAAAATTAAGCCTAAAAGTAAGCAAACATTTTATGTCACGAAGTAATTTTGTCTTTCATTTTAAATCTATTATTAATTTTGTCTTAGAATATATATATTATAATAAAAATATTACATATTTACTACTGCAAATATGTAATAAATTTTTAATATGGATCAGCTACAGCTTAAAAAATAAAACAACAAAATCATTAATAAATAAGTATAATAATTTAAGTACAGAGATAATTAAACTAATTTCATTCTAGCTAATGCTACTGTACAAAACGTTTCTTGCTTTATATTGGTACAATAATCAATCAAACAGATTGAGTAACAGCCTGGTGGTCGGCATCTGGTACATGGCCGGCAACTACTACAGTTCCTGCTTGTATCGGCTGTGCTGTCTGGGCAGTAACCCCCTGCGGGCGGTGGCCAATATGTGGTACATGGCCGGCAACTGATTGTAATTCTTGCTTGTGTTGTTGGCCGTGTTGTCTGGGCGGTAACCTCTATGTGTTTAGATGTTCTTTGAACGCGCTAAGGTCGACATCTGATACATGGCCGGCAACTTCGTGAGTTAAATCGGCCGACTGAAGACGGATGGAAGTTCGGTAGTTACCCGCCTGGTCGAGTGTTGTGAGCGGACCGAAGTCCAAGCAGACGTCAACTTGTATATCTGCAGATCGCTATGATAACTTCATAACCGCGTTTCAGATCTTGTATTTGTTCACCTGGCGCCATCTATCGCTAGAGTTCCTTCTTGCATTGGTAACCCCCTAAGCGCGGGGTGGCCGGAATCTAGTACATGGCCGGCAACTGGCTACAGTTCCTGCTTATGTCTTCCGCGTTGCCTGGGCGGTAATCCCCTATGGGCGGTATTAATATGCTCCTTAAGGGCTGTAAGGCCGGTGTAGCGTTTGGTGCAGGTGGTACACGCGTAGGGGCGCTCTTTGGTATGCGTCTGGGAAGGACAGTTTGAAAATATAAATTAATTATCAGAGCCTACATCAGAGCAGAATAGGTATATAATACTGGGTGTACGTGACAGCGTTCGCAAACTGATAGGGGTTGCTTAGTCAACGAAACTAAACATCTTTCGCCAGGAATTTTTTTCATAGATGATTTTTTTTTAAATAGCCACCTCAATCAGACAATTTATTAAGTTAAATAAATAAATTGAAATTGAATTTGTATGGAAAAGAAAAAAATAACCTCAAAGAATTTCCTAATGATAATATACACCCGGTATATAATATCCTGTAAGAATGTGAGCAACCCCTATCAGTTTGCGGGATACTGTCCCTTACACCCAGTATAATATCCTGTAAGAATTTAAGTGAGCAACCCGTTCGCTTAAAAAAAATATTTTTAGCCATACAAAAACGGGCATTTATGGCAAAAAATATTTCTTAACAACGAATCCAAATAAAAAATCAAAGTATGTAGTTCCTCACTAGATTGACAGAAAAGTATTAATAAAAAACACAATATCCTGACCAGTAAATGCGCGGCGCGGTGCCCCATCTGCCGGAACGCCTTCGGGCAGTACGTACGCGCGCTTGTAGCGGCGCTCGTCAATGGGCGTTTTAATAATGAAACTAGTTCCTCATGAGTCTGAATAAAGAATAAAACTAGTTCCTCATTAGTCTGAATAAAACTAGTTCCTCATTAGTCTGAATAAAACTAGTTCCACATTAGTCTGAATAAAACTAGTTCCTCATTAGTCTGAATAATGAATGAAACTAGTTCCTCACTAGTTTGAATTAAGAATGAAACTAGTTCCTGACCAGTATGTGCGCGGCGCGGTGCCCCATCTGCCGGAACGCCTTCGGGCAGTACGCGCACTTGTAGCGGCGCTCGTCCGTGTGCGTCTTCATGTGGTTCTGAAACAGATAACAACACTATAGGACCACTAGTGCCACAGAGACGTACCACCGGTAACCATAGACTTCTATATAAACTGAGGTAGACGCGGCTCTAAGCAAATCGTCATCGTCAATCGTCATCGTGGTGCCAATTTTCCCTCGTTGAAGCGCTTCAACTTTTGTTGCGTATCCCGCGTCTACATCACTAAACTAAATAGTATAAAACAAAGTCGCGTCTGTATGTACTCGTATGTCTGTCTGTCTGTCTGCAGGCTTAAATCTTTAAAACTACGCAACGGATTTTGATGCGTTTTTTTAATAGATAGAGCGATTAAAGAGGAAGGTTTTAAGCTACTTTTTACAGCGGGAAAATACTTAATTCCCACGGGAAAACTCATTTAACGCGGGTGAAACCGCGGGCGGAGAGCTAGTCAGTTATATAGCCGTCTTTGCCGGTAACACGTACAGATGGAGACAACACTTACAGGTAGGGGCAAACTTATTGAAGATGAGGTGCGGGGTGCGACGGGGGGAGTCAAGAATCGAACGCGTGAAACCGCGCTATTGGTAGATCAGGTTGAAGTTTACATCTGTATAGTGCGGCGACGCCGGCGACCGCCTTAACAGTTCAGGTAATGATATTAGGAACTAAAATTTGGCAAAGTTTCACAGACAGTGATTGTAGAATAACATTTGTATAGTGGCGACGTGACAGATGCACAGATATTTCGGTTTATTATCTATACTTACAGTGCGACCGAGATATCTGCCACTATAGCTGATTAGCTTTATTCCTGTCAGTGTAACCATAGGCAAATTTTAGTGCCGCCACCTAAACAGATAAGTCGGTCGCACTGGACATCCAATAACTTTCGCAAATTCATAAAAATAATTGTCCTAGAAGATTGCCAAAAGCGACATCTACCAAAACCTACAAGTACTATTGCTAGTAACAATATTGCGTAGTACAGCTACTCGGCAATAGATGGCGCTAATAAAGTTTCATAATAGTTCAGTTTAGTTCACTATAACTCACAATGATAGCGTTACATTAAATAAAAAGTTAATAATGTATGGATATTTAGGGCAATTAAATAAAAACTCGTAGCTACAGATTATTACCGTCCCTTTCTATTCTCTCGTGATAGAAAATTACATAAGGACTTATACCTATTAGTATAATGGTGACGTATTATGTCATTTGCAACGTGTACCTTAGCGATTGGCGATTGTTGGAAATTTCAACAATCGAATAGTTCGAATGATTTCATTACTAGTGATCGAATGTTCATGATCATTTTCTTTCAATTCTTTTGAATGATCTTTTTAATTCGAATGTTTTTTTTTTTTTCATTCGAATATTTCGAATGGCGAGCTATGCGAATTATATTCGTCCATCTCCTAACGTACCTTGAGGAACTGCAGCTCCCGGAAGCTCTTCTGGCACACGTCGCAGCTGAAGGGGCGCTCGCCGGTGTGCACGCGCTGGTGACTGCGCAATGTTGAGAAACACTGGAACACGCGAAATATTGTTCAAACAGGGTGTTGAAAAATTGTGGTAATTGAATGTTTAACTGCGGTAAGAGGGAAAGGATACTCGAGAATGCGCTAAAAAGAATAAACTAAAATTTTCCTTTAAAACTTTTACTATCAATTTACAAACGCCATTACATAATTTTTATAATATAAAAGCTTTTCGCGACATTACTAAAAGCTTGTGTAGATAAACCAACAAATCACATACTTAACCTCATAATCTGTGTTAAATCTCGCGACAAGCTTTTATATTATAAAAATTATGTAATGACGTTGTAAATTGATTGTAAAAGTTTTAAAGGAAAATTTTATTTTATTATTTTTAGCGCATTTAATATAAAAGCTTGTTTTAATAGTATATTGCTAACCAAAGGATGTAAGTCATCAAATGCATACGAGGTTTTTGGCGCCCGAGCGCAGCGAGGGCGCTAATGGTACGAGTATGCATTTGATGACTTACACCATGAGGTAAGCACTATGCTTTACATATCGAATGAAAGATAAGTTAAAATTATGGGAAAATATAAGAAAATTAAAACATGAAATTACGACGAAACAGTAGGCAATACCAACTCACTATGAGCGAATTTAACCATCACAAATATATGCATTCGCGTAAGAAAAATTATCTAATTTGCAAGTAGACATTTTGTTAAGTATACTGACTGTTTAATTTGTTAATGTTTTATAATAAAATGCTAAGTAATAAATCGACAAACTCAAGTTTTGAGGTTATAAATATGTTATAAAAACCACAGAGTAAAAATTTCATAATTTTCATAATCCTATGTTTACATTTTTATGGCCTTATTCCGTGACTCTATGCGTCATATTTAGTACTGGCCAGTTCGATATTTAAATAAATTCGAATAGAATTTGTTTTAAAATCGATTCCGATTCGATTAATCATCCGATTCCGTGTGTTTGAAATAAGGCTATCAACTTTTTTTTTCTTGCAATTTGACAGTTCCTTATTCAAATTACTTTGCAGCATAGGTTTCAAAACCTATGATGCAAAGTACCACTTACATCCCGGGTTTTAGGGTTGTATGAACCACTTACTGAGCATGAGATATGTAAAAAGGTTTTTTACTTCTAATTTATTTAAATTGAAACACGGGAACACCATTCGCCAAATGGCGGCATTTTTTAGGGGCGTTCGTTTTCCTGTTTTTTTATTTATTTTTTATAGACTTCTCATGTGTTTTTTTGTATGGACCAACCACTAAGCTGTTCCGTCGTATGTAACCATTGCCTTACAAAAGCAGTAAAAATAACGGAATGCGAAAATACGAATCGATTTTTCCATGGAATATTTATTAATTTCCATGTTTTTTTTTAGAAAAGCACTATATTGGTATGCCTCGGCGGAAAAAGCATTTGCCTGACTTGCCTTGCAAACGCTCGTTCAGATATAATGTACTATTGCCATACTAAATTACCGTTTTAGTACGGCATTTTTTTTTTAAACGAAAGGCCGATGACGCTTTGCAGACCCAGCAAGGCGTATTTTCAGAATAACGTACGTAGTACTGCTACACCTCCAGAGATGACGCCACTAGGTTCCTAAAATATGTCCAGTAATGTGTATGTTTTGATGTACGTGTAGTGATAATTACCTTGAAGTTCCCCTTCCCGCACAGCTCGCACATGAGCTTGAGGTTGTATATCTGCTTGCCCCCCCCTCCCTGCGGCGCGGCTCCCCCGCCCCCTGCGCTCCGCCCGCCCCCGCCCCCCGCGCTCGCCCACCGCCGCCTCACGTCGCGCGGGAGGAGGCACTTGCGGATGTGCTTCTTGTATAGCACGAGGGTTGATAGGGACTTGTTGCACTGGCGAATAAAATGGCATAAATGGTCATCACAAATAAGCCACAGTTTCACATGGTAGGGCGCACACTGGCGATAAAACAGTGCGGAAAAGAGAGATCATGAAAAGAGAGTGTCGTTTACATTAATATTATTTCTTTGAAAACTTAAGTATTGGTGTGTCCTAAAACCGAAAAGGTAGAAAATCCTGAATAATGATATAATATGGTATGAAACATGGTATAAAATAAATAGTAGAAATTCTAAGCAATTTTCTACCACTTCGTGATGTTTTCATGGTGGTGCTGCGAAGTTCAACCAATTTAGTTTAACGTACCTGTTCTGTTCGCATACAAACTCCTTCTTGTGCAGTAGGTCGTAGTGTTGCAACATCGCACTCTGACAGGGTTTATAAAGTCGATATGAACCTGTTCTGTTCGCATACAAACTCCTTCTTGTGCAGTAGGTCGTAGTGTTGCAACATCGCACTCTGACAGGGTTTATAAAGTCGATATGAACCTGTTCTGTTCGCATACAAACTCCTTCTTGTGCAGTAGGTCGTAGTGTTGCAACATCGCACTCTGACAGGGTTTATAAAGTCGATATGAACCTGTTCTGTTCGCATACAAACTCCTTCTTGTGCAGTAGGTCGTAGTGTTGCAACATCGCACTCTGACAGGGTTTATAAAGTCGATATGAACCTACCTGTTCGCATACAAACTCCTTCTTGTGCAGTAGGTCGTAGTGTTGCAACATCGCACTCTGACAGGGTTTATAAAGTCGATATGAACCTACCTGTTCGCATACAAACTCCTTCTTGTGCAGTAGGTCGTAGTGTTTCAACATAGAAGCGTGCGAGGGATAGTTGTCGCCGCATTCCGGACACGAACTACAAACAAACACATACCGGGTGCAAGGGACACTTTAAGGGACAGCTTCCCGCAAACTGATAGGGGTTGCTGAGTCAACGAATCTGAACAACTTTCACCAGGAAATTCATTCAGGAAATGATTTTATTTTGCTTTTCCATACAAATTGTCTGGTCGAGGTAGTAATTTTGCATGGGAAAGTTATTTTTTACATTTCCTGAAAAAAAAAAAAACCTGGCATAACTTGTTTAGTTTCGTTGACTGAGCAACACCTATATGTTTGCGGGAAGCTGTCCTTTACACCCGGTATAATAGAGATAATAATTCTATTCAAAATAACAATCTAATTGTAACAAACACAAATTATTTATTTATGCAATCTTACAGATGAACAGATCATTAAAAGAAAAATGCTGAACTGGGAGCGATAGAAAAACATAGAATCTGGCAGTTGCTTTTCCCTTAAAAGCCGGCAAAAGTGTTCGAGATTTACAGTTCCATTCCAGTCTATACAGGGTGTTAATTTAATTGTGTGCCATAGCTTAGAGGGTGTTTCAGTAACGTAAAACGAGCCTGAAAAAATTAAAACCAACTCAAAAAATAAAAAACTAAAGCATAAGTCGGTAGGTATTTATGACGATTCCAAGAGATGCGTCTAACTCCCGCGCTATAACATAGAGAGAGAATCATAATAAATAAAGACAATTTTTTATTTAATAACAATTACACAAAACAACTATAAAACTAAACAACACAACACAACTTTTGTTTTGATTGGTTGTTTCTTAAATAATGTTTCTAAACTCTTTTGTTCTTTATTGTAAACTATTTGTATACATTGATTTATTAGAGACTCATTGTTAAATTTGTTGTTCATCTGAAGACGTTCTGTGTAGCGTATTTCTAATAAGTACATTTTTCGAAATACCTACATAGATAGAGATATAGGTACCTAGTTCGTTGTACATAAACAAAGTAGTTTGGTTCAATTTTATTTCTTCTTTATTTATAGAAATAAGTTATAGGATGTAGTTTCGTGTTTCTTTAACAAATCTGAGAGTTATTATATTACATATTAGTTATTTGCTGCGTGCGGCTCAGGGACTCAAAGTGACTTTTAAAATGGATTCATATTTGCGTAAAAATATTTTTTTCGTTGGTATTTTTCTTGTGTTGATATTGCATAAGTCGTTACTTACACAAGATACAAGGCAAATGATAAGTAGACAATATGCACATCAAAAACATATCGAAATCGTCAATGCATATTTTAAATACCGAAGGGTAAGTTAGATATTTTTCGTATTAGACCATTAATGAAAAAATATTGGTGACTGTTCTAATATAAGTGGGAAACTATTTAAGACCATGAGCAAGTTCTTTTAATAGAATAGATATTTTTTTTTATCAAACATGCATGGAAATAGTAATCGTCGTATTTTTACGAAACAACAATACGCAAGTTGTACCCCATAGATATCATCTTTTTAAAACGAACATCAAAACTGTCCAGCAAAGTTGTACTGATTTTCATAGATATCGTCTTTTTAAAATTCGAACAACTAGTCAAATCAGCAACTTTTTATGAAATGTCAAAAACGCTTTTTTGTATTAAAATAGTAAATTATGACGTCACATTTAAGTAAATATTGACTAATCAAATCAATAACTTATATACTTTTAATTCGATTGTTAAAATCGAAATGTGCATTTTTTTTTAAATGATGAATGAAATCCACAATATTTTTAGCCATCCATCAGTTTTAAGTATAAACGTTTTGAATTTTTAACCGACTTCCAAAACAAAAGGAGGCGGTTCTCAATTCGTCGTGAACTTTTATTTAAGCTACCCAGTCAAGTACCCAATTCGCCAAATGTCGGCATTTTTTATCGGGCACGATCGTTTTTTTTTTGTATACTTCTCATGTGTTTTTTTTTTGACCAACCACAAGCTGTACCGTCGTCGTCCTATGTAAGAATTGCCTGACAAAAGCGGGAAAAAATTGCGCATTGACTAGAAGTGGAATGCGAAAATACGAATCGATTTTTAGGGTTCCGTACCCCAAGACTTCAAACTCTACTCGTCTGTCAACTGCTGGTTTTCCATGCCTCTGCCACAGTATAATTCAATAGTCTCATATATTATACTGTGCCTCTGCTGACACTATGTAGGTAAACAGATCGTCAAATTATTTGTAGATAATTATTTGTAGTACTTATTATTATTGTTATCCTGATGTACACTTAATGTTAATAAAATAAAATAACCACTTTAAAAACCTATTTATTTGCAGAAAATGTTGACGTCAAACTTGGGTACAATTCTATACAAAAACGTGGATCCTCAGATATTTGCGAACCCCGTCAGAGAAACCAGGACTTACGTCGTGATTCTGTGGACGTTCTGGACAGAGTTTGTTTCCACTTACCTACGGACCGACATTTACGACAGTGAATTTGTGTAATGTATAAAACATTTTTATCTATACATCATTCCGAATACATACCTACTTCTTACTTAGTTACCTATATTTGGTGAATATAGTTTAAGGTATTAGAAGGTATTTAAATTTAAAAAAGAACTAGTTCGCTAACAAAATTGTGCTGCCCATTTTTTAAATATTTTGACCTATAATGTTCCTACGAGAGAGTTGTTAAATCATCACTACATAGTATAAAACAAAGTCGCTTCCCGCTGTCTGTATGTCTGTACGCTTAGATCTTTAAAACTACTTGACGGATTTAGATGCGGTTTTTTTTAATAGATTGAGTGTTTCAAGAGGAAGGTTTATATGTATAACACATGCATAATATAGTAGAGAAACACTGATAATTTTAGAGGTTTCTAATGCTATGTCGTAAATAAATTCATTTTTTTGCGCTTACATTGTATACGCTGGCTAAACCCTACGAGATAGATCAAAATAATGTACTACAATATTGTACACCTTCATAAGGTCAACAAAAAAGTCCGCAATGTATATGTCTATCTCTTAGGGATAACTCATAATAACCATTTTTATTCTTTACTTTTTACAAAAAATAATGGCTTATTTACGAAGCGATTTTAACAATTTACAACGACCATTGATTTAGTATGTATTTGTTACGGCTAATACCCTAAGTGCGGCTACACCTAGTTTTAGCCGGTTAGAACTAGGTATAGCCACTTACTCTTGGTTAAACCTAGTACAAGCCGATTGTTTTCGGGTAAAACTAGGTCTAGCCTTCATCATGCTGGCTACAACTAGGTCCAGCCATTCCCTGTTGGATAAAACTAGATCTATCCGATATCAATCCGCCTAGAACTAGGTCCAGACAATCCCTGTTGGATAAAACTTAGATGCGTGTCCCGCCAAGCCTTCCGCCCCGCGTCACACTCATGACTCACAGCATCTGCAGCAGCGGCGCGGGGTGGAGGGCATAGCGAGGCACGCGCCTCTGCAGGTTGTGAGCGCCAGGTGCTGCTACATTTTTTTCATTTATTGTTTCTCGCTATTTTGACGAGTGAGTGACTGAATGAGTTGACGGCTTGACGCTGATCAGCGTCAACTCATGCGGGAATATTCTAGTTCGCGATGGGGTCTCTAGTGAACTATAGGTACATATTTCCTCTAAGGTCGCGACCATCTTGATTCGCTGCTTTTGCCAACTGACGGAACAACATGACGGAAATAAAGTTATTGGTCACCAAGAGCATTTTTTTTTTAAACTCGATTGTTATTTTAAGTAATGATTTAAAAACTTTATTTAACCATAGGAAGATTTTTGCAACAGCATTTAGCAGATATCTTATTTTGTGCTGCATTATATTTGCATACATAGAATTTTGAAAATCATGCAACTGCTTTTCTTTTAGGACCCAAGAAATTTTGCGCAACTGCAGGGTTAAAAATTGCAGATATTTTTCGAGTTACTCTAAAGATATTGAATCAGCTGATGTTGTTATATTCTCACCCCAGCGTACAATATCTATCCCCAAAAGGAAAAATAGCTATAGATGGATTATATGGAAATGGAACTATGGCTCCCCGATACACAAGACTTTGAAATGGTCAGGCAATAGTTTGAAAAAATTGTCTGGTGTTTTTAACTGGACCATGGGTTACAGGTAAGAAACACAACTGGTTTAAGATTTTTTATAGTAACTTATAGCTAAAAGAGTTTCTGATTTCCATACCAAAATGCCTATAGTACCTACCTATTTTAAAATTGGGTTGCACTCCGGGAGTGCCGGCAGAAGCGAAAACTCAATAGATGGCGCTAGGTAGTAGGTTTCTAAAACGCATGGAAGATTACTACTTCTCCTAGAGTCCGCGCCAGATAAGTTAACCCGTGATGAAATGATGGAACTAATTTATCCTCATATAAAACCACCACCCAGAGGTAAAGTTATTCTTCCTTACGCATTTTCGATCAAGGTCAGCATTTTCGAACAGGACACTCGACCGATCAGGACACGGGACCCTGACGCGAGTTTATCATTTTTTACCCATCCCAAAAAAAGTCCACATCGCCGCGAAAGAAGATTTCACTTAAAAAAAACACTAGCAACCAAATAGTAAGTTTTACGAAAAATAAAGTAAAAAAAAATCACGTCAAGACAATTTTTTTCGCTTTTTAGGATTCCGTACCTCAAAAGGGAAAAAGGAACCCTTATAGGATCACACAGTTGTCCGTCTGTCCGTCTGACTGTCTGTCTGTCTGTCTGTCACCACCATTTTTCTCAGAAATGCGTGAATATATCAAGTTGTATACTCAGGTCTACGGTCCCTTGAATCTGTAAAAGAATCATACTTGTAAGTCCTCGCAATCAAAAGATGAACGTTTGTTTGATAATTTGCACGGGAACCGAAAACTAAAAGTATACTTTTTGTGTGATCTAACTAAAAATATATAGTTTTTGGATTTTTTCCTTTGATTGTGCTAAGAGATATTGCTTCTTACCAAATTTCAAGATCCTAGGTACAGTTGTAAAACAGCGGTTGTTATCCGATATTTATCCAAAGCAGCGGTTGTAAACGACAAATAGCAGGCTAGAAACCGGATAATTACCCGACCTGACCAACGAAGAATAATGAGTTTTTTATTCGTTTTTTACTGTAAATCACGCCTGTTTTTACGAAATAGTTACTCCTGTGCTTATGTTCTTTCGAAATTAAACACTGAAATCTCTTATAGGTTGTTTTATTAAATAAAATCCGAAAAAAACATCCATCATTAAAAAAAAAAACATCGGTGCTATGTAGGTACTAGGTGGCCCTGCCCACTTGACCAACTCGGCCCATTTGACAGGCTCAATAGGTTTTACCCTTCTCAAGATACAAAAACCTATAGGGTACTTCCCATTGACCTACAATCATGAAATTTAAAGAGAAGCAGTGTCTAACAGCACAATCAAAGGAAAACATCCGAAAACTGTAAATTTGTTCATACATCACAAAAAAAAAGTTTTTTTTGTCATAACAAACTTATTAATGCAATCCTCTCCCTATATCTAGTATGGGGACAACAGCAAAGTTAAGTTTATTCTTTAGTCCAGTTCATATTTTTGTGTGAAAAAAGTCTCGGTGCTCGAGGGAGGGTTCTATATTCGCTTTGTTGGTACGGAAGCCACGGTGAGCGTGTCCGACTCGGTCTTGATCGGGTTTTTTTTTCATTTCGTTGTCTGAGCAGCTTGCGTACTGACTAAAAAATAACCCAGTATTTGTATTTGGTTCCAGAAGCGACTCCGACATCCCAATTCCTTACGGAAGGACCGTAGCTCTACCAGCTCCTGTTGAAGTAGATTTTGGAAACCTGGGAAATGCCCTGTCACAACTTGTACCCTACTGGCATAAAAAACAAGGCAATAATGTACTTGTTATGACACTCGCTGATAACTGTAACACACAGTATTTTTCTTCACTGATCAAGGAAATGGATATTGACACTTTTTGGAAAAGGTAAATTACAAAATAGTAGGTAGATATCACCACAATTGCACAAATCAAGTAATTTTTATCCAAAATTTTTATCTGCCCGAGCCCACAGGGCGAGGGCTGATTATAGTAGAGGATAAAATTGTGCACGTAACATGAAAGAAAAAAATGATGTGCATATGTGTGCAAATAGTATGGCTAAGAACAAGATAACAAAAAAAATGATAGCTTAAACTGATCTACCTTCTTCTAAGAAGGAATCTGAAGTTTAAAATTTTTTTTTTGCTTTCCCATGCAAAATTATATGTATAGGAAGTCCAATTTCTTTTTCATATTTTAGCCTGAGAACCTAAGAGAAGTTAGCAGGTTACCCCTTAGACTTTCAACAATTATTGTTGGTTACATCAAAAACAAGTTTCCTGAAACTCATCTTTCTTTCAGCTGCCCTAAGGCCTGGAAGACAGATTGCGTATTACCGGAAAAATATCTATTTTACTTCGCATTTGAAGAGTCCTCTTGTATCCAATACATTACAGAGGCTGTATTCCATCATGCCTACTCCAAAGGCGCTATCCCAGTAATCAGCGGCCCACCTTTAAAAGACTGTATGAGACTCCTTCCGCCTAACTCCTTCCTACACGTCAAGCTTTACAGAAACATTCCAGCACTAGTTAAACACATGAAAGAAATTGCTGGTGACTATACGACTTTGCTCACTTATCATTCTTGGAGACGACATTTCGAGGTGGTCAACGAACATGGATTCTTTAATACCACTTCGTATCAACTTTGCCGAGTTTGTGAAGCTCTAAATTACAACAATGAGGGAACGAAAACTTACGACTCGGATGATCTTAATCTGTTTTATAATGAGAAATTGTTCTGTGATCTAGACACGCGGTAGCGTGTCCAGCCAAGTTCAAGCCAAACGAAGAGAACTGGCGGGCAGCACCGTGTGTATTTTACAGGAACCATTTGGAGTCACTTTTGACCCCTCCATAACTCAAAAACTATTCAACGTAAACACACCAAATTTGGTTTACATATCAGGACCCCTTAGATAAACAAGTATACAAAATTTTATAGAAAAAGCTTTATCGATTAAATAGATATTAACGTCTGAATATCGGCATTTTTATGACTGACTGAGTGACTGACTGACGTGACGTACTGACTAAAATATAGATCAAAAACCTAACCTACTTCCAGTTTCCTCAATATGTATGTCTCGAGATATTTGCAATTAAAGCCGTCGTACTTGAAAAAGTAATTGATCAAATATGAAAATATGTTCATTATGTTACCCACTCCCATAATTATATGAATATTGAATAATAGTAAATTTATATTTAGATCAATTTTAATTACCTACAAAAAGTAATGATATCCCACCAAAAACATAAATGTAAAAATAGAAGCCAAGTTCATGGTAGTTTGGTGCATGGTTTACACAAAAAGTTGTGGTATCAAAAAAGCGGGCCAAGTCAATGGTTTATTAAAGTAATTCTAAGCTCTTCAATAAGGTATCATTTCATGCAACTTGGCCGTTGTAGAGTGGTGTTGTAGGTGACAGTTTGTATTATTCTCTACAACGGCCAAGTCATTTGAGAGATAGGAAGGGCACAGGCCTCCCCAAAACAAAAAATAAAAAACGTGTTGCTGGTGTGTGCGTCCAGCGCTTCAGTACTGCAGAACACCGCGCCGCCTGCAGTACACAGTGTGTGTTACCTACCTGCCGCCCGGCACGCACGTGTTGCTGGTGTGTGCGTCCAGCGCTTCAGTAC
The DNA here is from genome assembly GCA_029255725.1 of Scrobipalpa atriplicella. Taxonomy (NCBI): domain Eukaryota; kingdom Metazoa; phylum Arthropoda; class Insecta; order Lepidoptera; family Gelechiidae; genus Scrobipalpa; species Scrobipalpa atriplicella. The sequence goes on along the minus strand of JARACY010005505.1, from coordinate 5,376 downwards.
TGCAGAACACCGCGCCGCAGTCACTACACCGCGCCGCCTGCAGCACACAGTAACATAATTAAAATGTAGTTCGTAGACACCAGCAGTGGGACACTAACAGCTAAAGAAGATAAGATGAGGATAATTTGATGCGAAAACACGAATAATTAGACGAATAACTATTAGACATAGTGTGCGTGAGTTTGCCATAGTAAACCTGTATTTACGCACACAAGGGCGCGTGTCTGTACGCACCACCATAAGTATAGCCAAGCGGCAGTCGTGAGATAAAAACACTGTACCTGTCTATGTGTTTTATCCATGTGCATGCGCAGGCCGGTGTCGCCGTTGTAAGTGTCCCCGCAGAGCAAGCAGAGGGTAGTTGCTAATTCAGCGCGGTGGACGGCGCGGACGTGCATGCAGTACAGTTTCTTGTCACTGCAACGGAAATTCAATATCGTGAGATCAGTCGTCAGTAAGAATAAAAAAAAAAATATACCGGGTGTAAGGGACAGCATCCCACAAACTGATAGGGGTTGCTCGGTCAACGACACTGAACAAACAAATTTCACCAGGAAATTCCTCCAAGAAGTTTTTTTTTTGTTTTTCCATACAAATTGTCTGATCAAGGTGGACATTTTGTATGGAAAACCCAAAAAAAAAACACTATCTGAAAACATAAACAAACCTGTTTAAAAATAATGTTAAGTTATAATACTAATAAGTTAAACTTTAATAAATTAAAATTATTTTTTTTAAATTTTAGTTTGTTAATAATATTTAAGTGATATACATAAATGTTACTTATATAAATTTAGTTTTTAAGATATTTTGCTGTGCCCAAACCGGGTTCATGTGGACGCTTTTATATTTATAACAACTTATGTACCCATGAATGCAATAAATGATTGAATTGAATTGAATTGAATTTCCGGGAGAAAGTTGACAGTTCACTGAGCAACCTCTATCAGTCTCCAGTACGCTGAACACCCCGTACCACGTAGAATGTTCGCTACTCACGGGAAGTGTTTCCCGCACTGGTCGCACACGGTGGTGACGCCGCCGTGCCACTTATAGTGCTGCTTCGCGAAGTTCCTGTGGGATCACCACATTCCATATTACAAAGGACAATGGGCAAAAATGTATGGAACTTGGTCAAAGATGCTACACTGTACACTGATAAGACTTGTAGGAAATTAAAGTAAATACTTGGCATATGATTTAACAGATAGGTGGGTCAGGTTAGCTACCGAGTTCGCGGGTTCCCCGCGATAGCCGGTGAGGAAGAGGAAGATCAAGAAAACGGTGGCGCGACGACCTAGATGCTTTTGACAAAGTCTGGGTAAACATGGCTCAAATTCGCAACATGTGAAAGGAGAAAGGGGAGACCATTGCCCGACATTAATATTTTATTTATACAGAGTCAAATTTGCATGCCTTCATTCAATACATTCATACTTACATACATAAAATCACGCATTTATCCCTAATGGGGTAGGCAGAGCGACCTAAACAAAGGTTGTTCCGCCACGTCTGACAAGTTTTGAGGTTTATTACAGATGATTTTGAATATTGCTATAGTGACAGGTCGTCAGCCCATCGCCTGAATTGCAATACACTGAAACCCTCGAATCCCTTAGCTGGTTTTTACAGCATGCCCGGGAGGAAATGCAGCTGGCACATTCTATATTTTTCTATTACTCCCTGTCGAGCATGGAAGTCTGAATACATGGAACTTTGTAATAATTTAAAATCTCGCATACTGTATACTGGCAAATAAATATATTCTATTCTATTCAGTGGGACATCACATCACAGGCTAACAAAAAAAAAAAAATTTGGGCCAAGTATTATAAAAATTCGTCCCGATGAAAATAAATAATATGTTAAAGTGACCATAAAAAAAACCCGGGACGGATTTTGATAATACTTGACCCAAATCATATGCCAAGTATTTACTTTCATTTCCTACATGTCTTATCTTATCGGTGTAGAGTCTTGGACCACTTTTGCTCATTTTATATTTATAGCTTTTGCATATTAACACTTAATAATTTTTGTCTGTCTGTTTAGGTACTGTGTTACTTTAAATAAATATTTTTCAATAAAAATTATACTTTTCTATAAAATAATAGATTGAAGTTACACGAGCACACAATATAACAAACGCCGCAGTCTTTACAAATGATCTTCTTTGTATGGTATGTATGGAAATGGTTCTAGCGCCATCTATTGAGGAATAGCGACAACTCACCAAGCTCTATTGACTACTCCGCAGTCTTTACAAATTATCTTCTTTGTATGGTATGTATGGAAGTGGTTCATGTATCTCTTCCTGTTCTTGAATCGGTAACGGCAGATCTCGCATTCGACCTCGCCACTGCTCTGAAAGACAAATTTTAATTATTTACATAAAATACACAATCCTTGCATGCTGGACTGCGAGCGATAGAAAAACAGAATGTGTGTGTATATGTATCTTCGAACACATACACTTTACAACACAACTCGCAGTGGTAAGGTGCGTTCTTATGTACCATATTATTTTAGTTACACCTGTAGCCGGTAGATGGCGCCAAATCAAGAAACACAAGTTCTTCAAAACGCGGTATCGAAGTTTTCTCAGCGATTTGCATATATACAAGTTCCAAACTTGTGACTTCAGTCCCCTCCCTGGTCACGACGACACCCGACCAGGCGGGTAGCTACCCTTTTCCTGTCCAACACTAAGCTTCAACAATTAACATCTAAACACCCATTATACATACCGGGTCATGCGACACCATGTGCCTGTTATATGTGTCTTCGAACACATACACTTTACAACACAACTCGCAGCGGTACGGAGCGTTCGCGAACTTCTCCGAACTTCTTCTGTCTTCTATTTCTCTTCTGTGATCTTCCACTGACAGGAACTTCACCTCCATATTGTAGAGTTTAGACAGTTTCTTTGTTAAGCCTACTGTAATTGAGAAATTTATTGGAAAGCTTTTCTTATTTAATTCAAGAACCTTTAGAAAAACATTAAAGAAAGAAACAGCCCCAACTAGGATTGTACCCTGTATCGGGGTGCCATGGACATATACAGAAACATCCACAAACAACACCCAGACCAAACCCAGAAACAGACATTTAAATTCATCATTCGAATGTCTGCCCCGGCCGGGAATCTAACCTATGCATTGCAGGCAAGGCAAGATACACTGCCAACCAGTGTTGGGCATTAATCGTTAATCGTACGGTACTTAGAAGATCGCGGGGGATTTGAACCCACGATCTGTGAAGTGTAACTTTTAACTTCTTTATTTTCATATTTTAGAAACCTTAACACTGTATTAATTACTGAAACATAGAAAATACATTTTGAACAGCATTATACTTACTAAATCTAATAATCTGTTGTTTGGTAGACGCATTCTTTTTAAAACTACAATCAATATCATCAATATCTTCGTCTGATACGGAGAGGCTCTGTTTATATACCAGCTCCCAAATATCAGATATATTCGAGTTTTTATTTCCTTGCCAAATCTTACGTAAGATATTTGCTATAGTTTTAAGTAACTCTTGTTCACCGTCTTGAGAGATCTCTTTTTTGATTTTGGTTTTTTTCGTTATGGTTTTGTCGCGTTCCATTTTTAATTTGGGTTTGTTGGCTGTGTTTTTGATTGGTTTTCTCTTTTTTGTTTTTTTTGTGGGCGTTATATCGGTGTTGGCTTCAGATTTTATTCTTTTGCTTCTGATGCCTGTGAAGAAAAAATTTTATGATAAAAATCGATGTTAGTTGAAATAAAAGTCAAACTTAAGGCAATTCGATGTGCTCAGTGGCGCCACAAGTAATAAATTTACTTTTTTTTATTTTAATACGATTTGCGTAAATTGCAAGTAAAAAATAGCCATTTTTGGCATGTGGCCACTTTTTGTCTATACCGGGTGTAAGGGACAGCGTCCCGCAAACTGATAGGGGTTGCTCAGTCAACGATACTGAACACATATCACCAGGTTATTTTTTCAGGAGATGAAAAAAAAATTTTGCTTTTCCATACAAATTGTCTGATCGATGTGGTCATTTTGTATGAAAAAGCAAAATTTTTTTTTCATTTCCTGAAAAAAAATCCTGGTGGTAGTTGTTCAGTTTCGTTGACTGAGCAACCCCTATAAGTTTGCGGGACGCTGTCCCTTACACCCAGTATATCATGGGGGTGCCACTGAGCTCATCGCACCGCCTAAACCAAATATTACCTGGTTGTCTAGTGATTTTCTCCAACGTCACAGAACTATCACTATCCCAATCCACGCAAGTTCCTTCCATGGCACTGTTATCATTATACCCATCATCCTCTTCCTTGGTAATATTAACTTCATTCCCAAACAATGCTGTTACGAAATGTTTCAACGGCTTATCATCATCCTCTATCGCATCTTCACTCAACGAGCAATATTCAACGGTTTTTATAGCCGTTAGGTATCTATCTTCATGAGGTTGTTCATTTTCATTACTGCCTTGTTCCGTTGCAGTTTCAGTATCTATTGTTACTGTTTGAACGGGCGTCTTTGATAAGTTTAGTTTTATATGTACTCTTTCTACATTTGCTAGTGATTCTGTGGTAATCTGGAAAGTAGTTTAAAATTCTAGTCAGAACATTTCATTTTGTATCTAATATTGAATACTTTCATGCTGGACTGGGAGTGGTAGAAAAACATAGAATGTGCTAGCTGCATTTCCTCTCGGGCTTGCTGTAAAAACCAGCTAAGGAATTCGAGGGTTTCAGTATATTGTAATTTAGGCGATGGGCTGACAACCTGTCACTATAGCAATATATGTACATAATCATCTGTAATAACCCTCAACTTGTCACATGCGGCAGAATGACGTTTAGGTCGTTTTCGCTCTGTCTACCCCATTAGGGATAAAAATACATAGTTTGTAACATCTTATTGAGTGGGTTTTTGAAATCGATGAACAACAAGTTTGTTTTCTAGCTGAAAAATGCCAGATTTTTTTTACTTACCCATACAAAACTTACAATCTCAATCAGATAATTTGTATAGGGAAATCCTGTGTACTAACTTGGATCATCATCATCATCAGCCTGTATCAGTCCACTGCTGCACATAGGCCTCTCCCATGGCACTCCATTCAGCTCGGTCTTCAGCTGTTCTCATCCAATTTCTGCCCGCTTTCTTGTGAATATCATCTAACTTGCGTACTAGGGATTTTCAGATTGTACCTTGATGTTATTGTTTTCCATTTGCTGCAGCGTGCACATGGCGGAGTGGCAGCGCATCTTGAACGCCAGGAACTTGCTGGTGAGAGCTGCACATACCGCACACAGCCGCTGCGGGTAGCCGTCTGTTGGCACCACCTTGAGAAATATGCAATCTCATTGAATCCTT
>JARACY010005504.1:0-21516 GCA_029255725.1 Scrobipalpa atriplicella | reverse complement strand
ATATACTCACCATCATTCCCTTTACTCTCCGTGTGGTTCTGATTCTTCTGTTCCTTCTGATCTTTCTGGTCCTCCTCGCCGGCTGCCTTCGCTTCTGAACTCGTGTTACACCCCATAGCTCTTTAAACTCAACTAATACACTTGCTCCACAGTCTTTACTAGATCTGAGTGCTACTCAGAGTCTATAGTCTATATAAGAACTAAAGATGAGTGCCGCTCAGAACTATAACATAGAGTCTACACTATAACTGAGTGCTATTCAGAACTATATAAGACTGACTCAACAATGCGAACTGAGTATCACTTAAAACTATAACATAGAAACTGTGGGCTACTCTATTGCATGTAGTCTTTACTGAGAACTTAGGAGCTACTCAGAACTATAAAATACACGTACAGTCTACACTTAGAACAGAGTGTTACTGAATAGAGTTTTTACTGAAAACTGAGAGCCACTCAAAACTATAGTCCACTATAAATCAGACTGCTACTCAAAACTATAACATGGTTGAGCGATGGGGCAATCTGAAACAAAGATGACGAAGTTAATTATTATAGCTATGCAACATACAATCTAGTATTGAGAACTAAGTTCCACTCAGAACTATGATATAGAATCTGAAGAACTGAGTGCCACTTAGAACTACAACACAGAGTCTCTACTGAAAGCCGAGAGCTACTCAAAACTATAACGTGGTTGGGCAATGGTGTAATCTGAAACTAAGATGGCGGAGTTAAAGCTAAAGTTGTATAAAGTTCTGTATACATGATTAGCTTTCTGCTCCGAAACATGGCTTGCGCAATGCTAAATTTATCCGCCTCGCGGTTTTAGCCGCAGAGCATAAAGCTATTAACCTAAATAAATCACAGCAAACACTTTTACCTATTGATAAGTATTTAAAATTTGATAAAATAGAATCTTTCCCCGTTACAAAAACCACGGTCTCACCAGAATCCGTCCCTTTGAAACTCGATTTGGGCGTTGATCGACAATCCCGATAATCGACTTTGCAGGTCACTCACAAAGGAGGCGCCAGATGACTTTGAGCACCACAGTTTGAACAGAGCTTTATAAAGGACACCTACACTGGACGGCATTGTAATCACACAGGTAGGTACAGATATGATTCATACTTATAAATAGACACGCCTGTGCAGGGTAGGTAGAGCGTCAACGATCTTAAAATAAGTTTTCACATAAAAGTACCGCTGCTTTTCGCGTGTATACCTAACAGAAATAACTTCGAGGTTGCATTTCAACAAAGTTGATATTTGTCTGTTTATCTCTTTGTGAGATTTTCTCTGAGGCTAATTTTCTTTATTTTTAACATGTACAAAGTCTTACATGACTTCAGTAATTCCTCAACTCATATACGAAACAAATTGTGAACATGTTAGCGTAAAGAATGCTAGAAAAATGAAAACTTAAGAAATGACCTAATATAAGTCCGTACCTATCTTTTTCGCTCATGGATGAGAGAACAGAAAGTGACGGCAATAATTTTAGTTATGATTTAGTTCAGTAGTTCGATTCTGGCGAATACTCCTCTTACAGGCCTTTGGCAGGCCTTATGCTTATGTGTAAGTGAATGTATTTTTTTTTACTTTTACAATACGTATAAATAACAGTTTTATGGACTTTTGGTAGCCCTAGTAGAACAAAATTCGTATAGTATCGACCAAACTCGCGTACCTAGGGAATTATAAAATAGCTCTTTATCCAACTAGCTTTTGATGTGAAGATAACTCCTGCAAGCGAAACACTGCATATTGTGATATTGTTAACAGAATAGGGAATGAATGATATACCAAAAAAATGTGGTGTGTCTAAGGTACTATTCGAAGTTGGCCTGCACGAACATAGGTCGAAATACGAAAAAGAAAAACGACTTCCCATACTAAATGTGTAGACAGCTGATGCATTTTGTATGGAAGATCAAAAAAAAAAATTCGTTTTTTCGACTTATTAGGGAAAGTTGTTCAGTTTCATGGGTAGATTCACACCTTTCTCGATGCATATGTATACCCTTTCTGTTACACGTTGTATACCAACGTTTAATCCACCATTATTCTCTGAACATTGACCCCAAACCTCGACCTCGTGGCGAACAGTACAAAATAAATAAAAACCACATCAGAGGCCACTCACAGGATTATTAAGTTACAGGCCACTCTGGAAAAGACCGCGGCTTAGTGCTTTGTGTTTGCGAGCTGTAATGTATTATTCACATTACGAACTGGACTGTGAGACTGACGACCTGACTGTCAACAAACGACCCGATGAACCCTTGGGTCAAAATTGACGAATAATATCATAGATACCAGAAACAAATTAACGTGTTCTCCGAAGCACGGAATCATTTACCTTGTCAGTAGGTACATTATACCAAAGTGGAATTGGTCTCAGTAATATATTATGAAAAACATAGAATGAGCCAGCTGCATATCCTTCCGGGCATGCTGTAGAAGTCAGCTAAGGGATTCGAGGGTTTCAGTATTGTAATTTAGGCGATGGGCTGACAACCTGTCACTAAAGCAAATACAGGATCCATCTGGAATAACCCTCAAAAGTCACACGTGGCGATGTTTAGGTCGTTTACGCTCTGCCTACCCCATTCGGGATAAAGGCGTGATTATATGTATGTCTGTATGTATGTAATAAATTATGGTAATATCAACAATGCTCCCCCGGGAAGTAGATGCAGCTGGCACATTCTATGTTTTTCTATCGCTCCCAGTCCAGCATGGAAGAAAAATCAATCATCTTCGAATAGGCTGAAAAATTGTTTTTAAGATACTTTGTGTGTACACTATACGAAATGCAAAAATGGCTGACTGATTAGGTGCTCTGTTTAGGAGATACAGCCTTCCGATGGTACTTTCCGAAAAGAAAATTCATTTTGCCTTTTTTTACGTAACCACGTGCTGAAATGTATAGTGTGTTATATATTTGGAATTTGCTCATTGAGCTCTTTTATCTGATACCCCACTCAACAGGTTCCTGAAAAAAAATTGATGATGTCATAGCTTACATTTTGAACCTATACCATGGCGGCAGACCAACACCATCCGAAACACGGAATCAGCCATGGTTTAGTCAACCCGTGCAACCTCTTGTACTAATAGGCGCTCTGCCTTTTCCAGGCTTTTCTAGACTATTCTATTCCCAGACTTAATTTTTAAACTTTTGCAAGTATGCAGTTGTATCAAATCTACTTCCTTCTGCCTATTCAAGTCCAGACGAGACATTATCAAAATGAAAGCCATTGAAGCAATTAGACGTCGCGCCGGGTTCGATCGCGTGTAAGCCGGTAGTTTGGGAGCGGCAATGTACAGAAAATTGGATTTATTTTGCACATTTCGACGTTTCTCAAACTTTAAGATGCAGGAAGAAAATGGGGGCAATTCGTATACGCACAAAATCACAAAATTTTGGCTAGAGTGGTAACCTGTCCTTTTTAGGGTTCCGTACCTTAAAAGGGAAAAAGGAACCCTTAGAGGATCACTCAGTTGTCCGTCTGTCTGTCTGTCTGTCTGTCTGTCACCACCCTTTTTCTCAGAAATGCGTGAATGTATCAAGTTGAAATTTATAATGAATACTCAGGTCTACGGTCCCTTGAATCTGTAAAAGAATCATATTTGTAAGTCCTCGCAATCAAAATATATGATCGTTTGTTTGATAATTTGCACGGGAATCGAAAACTAAAAGTATGCTTTTTGTGTGATCTAACTAAAAATATATAGTTTTTGGATCTTTCCTTTGATTGTGCTAAGAGACATTACTTCTTGCCTTATTAAAATGACAATTTTATTTTCCCCGTTGGGTATCGTACCCACGACCTCTAGATTGGGAGTCCAAGGGTCAAACCACTGGACTACGGAGGCAGTAATTTTTTTGGAAGGTTTAAACTTTGAGAGCCACTGTGCACTGTACTGTAACAGAAATATTTTCGCCCTATTATGCGATGGCGTCTTTTTGTATAGAGATTTATTTCCGTTTCGTGATTGGACACTATTAATAACTAGCTAAGTGGACTTGAAGGTGTCCTATCCAGTAATTGCCTACTTTCATATTTCAATAGATATCTTTGTTTTATCTCACGACTGCCGCTCAGCCATATTTGTAATTGTGCGTGCAGGCACGCGCACTTGTGTGCGTAAATACAGGTGGTTAGATTGAGGGGAATTGGACACATAGCCCGTATTTATAATCAGCTCTCAAGAGTGACAGAGCTGTAGAGTGTAGAGTGAAGTACAGTCGTACAAGGATCTTTTGGCGCGTGGGTGACATTGACAGCACAGATTACCTAGTATACATGTCCGTTAGGTTATGTATACTAGGTTATCTGTGCTGTCAATGTCACCCACGCACCAAAAGATCCTTGTACGACTGTAGCTCTACTTTGAGTTCGTATTAGAAATGTCATTTTAGTATAAAACGGGCTGTCAAATCCATACTTAATATTGCTTTCAATCTTGAGATCGCTTTATAAATACGAACCATACACGTCTGAGCGCCAGTCGTGAGTTAAAAATACTTGTACTTCTCTGTCCTCTGTTACTAGTACTTACCTTATTCCCTAACTTTTTCCTTTGCTCTTTACTAGAATGGTCTGCGTCTTAATTTCTAAGTATAGAGGGCGTAGTGTGATTCCCGGAGGAGCATTGTTGATATTACCATAATTTATTACATACATACAGACATACATATAATCACGCCTTTATCCCGAATGGGGTAGGCAGAGCGTAAACGACCTAAACATCGCCACGTGTGACTTTTGAGGGTTATTCCAGATGGATCCTGTATTTGCTTTAGTGACAGGTTGTCAGCCCATCGCCTAAATTACAATACTGAAACCCTCGAATCCCTTAGCTGACTTCTACAGCATGCCCGGAAGGATATGCAGCTGGCTCATTCTATGTTTTTCATAATATATTACTGAGACCAATTCCACTTTGGTATAATGTACCTACTGACAAGGTAAATGATTCCGTGCTTCGGAGAACACGTTAATTTGTTTCTGGTATCTATGATATTATTCGTCAATTTTGACCCAAGGGTTCATCGGGTCGTTTGTTGACAGTCAGGTCGTCAGTCTCACAGTCCAGTTCGTAATGTGAATAATACATTACAGCTCGCAAACACAAAGCACTAAGCCGCGGTCTTTTCCAGAGTGGCCTGTAACTTAATAATCCTGTGAGTGGCCTCTGATGTGGTTTTTATTTATTTTGTACTGTTCGCCACGAGGTCGAGGTTTGGGGTCAATGTTCAGAGAATAATGGTGGATTAAACGTTGGTATACAACGTGTAACAGAAAGGGTATACATATGCATCGAGAAAGGTGTGAATCTACCCATGAAACTGAACAACTTTCCCTAATAAGTCGAAAAACGAATTTTTTTTTTTGATCTTCCATACAAAATGCATCAGCTGTCTACACATTTAGTATGGGAAGTCGTTTTTCTTTTTCGTATTTCGACCTATGTTCGTGCAGGCCAACTTCGAATAGTACCTTAGACACACCACATTTTTTTGGTATATCATTCATTCCCTATTCTGTTAACAATATCACAATATGCAGTGTTTCGCTTGCAGGAGTTATCTTCACATCAAAAGCTAGTTGGATAAAGAGCTATTTTATAATTCCCTAGGTACGCGAGTTTGGTCGATACTATACGAATTTTGTTCTACTAGGGCTACCAAAAGTCCATAAAACTGTTATTTATACGTATTGTAAAAGTAAAAAAAAATACATTCACTTACACATAAGCATAAGGCCTGCCAAAGGCCTGTAAGAGGAGTATTCGCCAGAATCGAACTACTGAACTAAATCATAACTAAAATTATTGCCGTCACTTTCTGTTCTCTCATCCATGAGCGAAAAAGATAGGTACGGACTTATATTAGGTCATTTCTTAAGTTTTCATTTTTCTAGCATTCTTTACGCTAACATGTTCACAATTTGTTTCGTATATGAGTTGAGGAATTACTGAAGTCATGTAAGACTTTGTACATGTTAAAAATAAAGAAAATTAGCCTCAGAGAAAATCTCACAAAGAGATAAACAGACAAATATCAACTTTGTTGAAATGCAACCTCGAAGTTATTTCTGTTAGGTATACACGCGAAAAGCAGCGGTACTTTTATGTGAAAACTTATTTTAAGATCGTTGACGCTCTACCTACCCTGCACAGGCGTGTCTATTTATAAGTATGAATCATATCTGTACCTACCTGTGTGATTACAATGCCGTCCAGTGTAGGTGTCCTTTATAAAGCTCTGTTCAAACTGTGGTGCTCAAAGTCATCTGGCGCCTCCTTTGTGAGTGACCTGCAAAGTCGATTATCGGGATTGTCGATCAACGCCCAAATCGAGTTTCAAAGGGACGGATTCTGGTGAGACCGTGGTTTTTGTAACGGGGAAAGATTCTATTTTATCAAATTTTAAATACTTATCAATAGGTAAAAGTGTTTGCTGTGATTTATTTAGGTTAATAGCTTTATGCTCTGCGGCTAAAACCGCGAGGCGGATAAATTTAGCATTGCGCAAGCCATGTTTCGGAGCAGAAAGCTAATCATGTATACAGAACTTTATACAACTTTAGCTTTAACTCCGCCATCTTAGTTTCAGATTACACCATTGCCCAACCACGTTATAGTTTTGAGTAGCTCTCGGCTTTCAGTAGAGACTCTGTGTTGTAGTTCTAAGTGGCACTCAGTTCTTCAGATTCTATATCATAGTTCTGAGTGGAACTTAGTTCTCAATACTAGATTGTATGTTGCATAGCTATAATAATTAACTTCGTCATCTTTGTTTCAGATTGCCCCATCGCTCAACCATGTTATAGTTTTGAGTAGCAGTCTGATTTATAGTGGACTATAGTTTTGAGTGGCTCTCAGTTTTCAGTAAAAACTCTATTCAGTAACACTCTGTTCTAAGTGTAGACTGTACGTGTATTTTATAGTTCTGAGTAGCTCCTAAGTTCTCAGTAAAGACTACATGCAATAGAGTAGCCCACAGTTTCTATGTTATAGTTTTAAGTGATACTCAGTTCGCATTGTTGAGTCAGTCTTATATAGTTCTGAATAGCACTCAGTTATAGTGTAGACTCTATGTTATAGTTCTGAGCGGCACTCATCTTTAGTTCTTATATAGACTATAGACTCTGAGTAGCACTCAGATCTAGTAAAGACTGTGGAGCAAGTGTATTAGTTGAGTTTAAAGAGCTATGGGGTGTAACACGAGTTCAGAAGCGAAGGCAGCCGGCGAGGAGGACCAGAAAGATCAGAAGGAACAGAAGAATCAGAACCACACGGAGAGTAAAGGGAATGATGGTGAGTATATTTTTATTATTATGTTTCGCTCGGTGATGGCCGGACTTTGTCGGTATGATTGATGCCCTCGTTTTATCTATCATTTTTTGCAATAAAATCTCCAATCACTGTCACAATACAATTTAAAAAGGGGCCCTTAGAATCCGATCTCTGATGGTGATGTCAGTATGTGAAAAATACCTAATATTTTCTCTTATCTCATGTATTTTTATATTGTAGCCAACATCACTCAAAAATATAATTTTATCAGAGACTTGAGGGAATAATAGAACCCATAATTAAAAATAGAACCCATGTTCCTAGATATAAATTTTAACAGTAAATTTCAAGGTACAGTACGGCATCTGTTTCCTCAAAATGCACTCTAAAGTCAAAGTATGAGTAAAAACAATCTTTTCCGTTTCAAAGTTCAATGTTCTAGCACATCTGTCTTAAAATAAAACTTCGTTCAAGCGTTCAATTCAAGCAAGATCTCAGCTGAATAAATTATAAACTTCTGTTATGGAAAATTTATTGAATAATTTATAAACATTCCAGGAATAGTTTTTCTTCGACAAAAAAAGCATGTAGGTAGTGGTTTGCTGCACCCGTAGCAATTCGCTACGCCATAGCTGATTCGTAGATCGAGAGCTAAAATTCTCATAATGGTGACGTATTCATAATATTATGCGTAGGTACATTTAGCTTGAAATAAAATAATGCCTTGTACATACAAAATTGCAGATGAAGAGAGCATATAAAGATATGGAAATTGAAGGAGGCATGACTAAAGGAGTGGAACTCCTACTGGTCGCAAGGCCAACAACTGCCAGAGTTTTTCAAAAGCGCATCGCCTTAATTGGCTACTTTCGAACTAGTCAAATCAGCAACTTTTTATGAAATGTCAAAAACGCTTTTTTGTATGAAAATAGTAAATTATGACGTCACATTTTAGTAAATATTGACTAATCAAATCAATAACTTATATACTTTTAATTCCATTATTAAAATCTAAATGTGCATTTTTTTTTAAAATGATGAATGAAATTCACAATATTTTTAGCCATTAGTTTTAAGTATAAACATTTTGAATTTTTTAAGCTACCCAGTCAAGTACCCAATTACAATATACTGAAACCCTCGAGTTCCTTAGCTGGTTTTTACAGCATGCCTGGGAGGAGATGCAGTTGGCACATTCTATGTTTTTCTATCGCTCCCAGTCCAGCATGAAAGTTACCCATGATATGTATGCCGCTATGAAGTAATTGAAAATTTAATAAGGAAATACCACGATAACCACTTTACATTTAAATTCAAGCGGTACTGTGAGTTATATCCTTGGGGCGCTCATAACATCCCTTTGTTCAATGTCTAGGTTAGAACCGGGGTCATTGACCTTCAGGGAAATGGAGTCAGTTAGAACCTCAAGATATTCAAGTTGGCTGTACTTTTACCATTTTAGCTAGTAAGTAGTAGTAGAATATAAAAGAAAACAAAGATGGCGCTTCGAAATGTTGTAGTGCTGCCATCTATGTACGAACGCCTAAAACTTCAGCTCTTTCAGTTTGTAGTGAGGTGGAGCAAGGCTGATTCACTGGATGGTCTAGTGATTCAGTACATGGCTTACAGATGGCGTTATCCACAGCAGTAATAATACAATTTGGACTTTACAAGTAATTAAAGAAATACACGATATAATAGACGACATATTTGTATAAAAATAATTTATTACAAAAAGTGTCGCTACCTCTGCCCCGCCGCGCTCATAAGTAATCTGTGCTAGTTCAAATTAGAAATATGTAAATTGTTTTTATTAAAAAAAACCTAATGATGACAAATAATATTTTTATTAATGAGTTGAAAAAAAAAACATAAATATTTAAAAACCTTCATAATCAATAGTCATACAGTTTTAATCAAGTCATAAGGTTTTCTCATTATTCACATTCTAATGAACAGAGTTAGCACCATCTATTATCAAACTAGAAGCATTCAAATTGGGACAAGTATCACTTGCAGCGAATAAAATCATTCTACCCACTTCTTCAGGTTCAATTATCGCTTCATTTGGCAGTACCTTCGCAACACCAATGTAAGCACTGTTCAAATACTCTTCAGGTACGTCCAAATTTGAAAATATATTCGTTCTTGTAATACCAGGTCTTACTGCGTTCATTCTTACACCTACTGATGCTAGTTCAACAGCTGCAGTTTTAGTAAAACTCTCTAAGGCGGCTCTGATCATTGTTGTAGCAAGCAAGCCTGGATAAGCCTTCATAGGAGCAGCATAAACGTTTACAATACATCCTTTAGTCTTCCTCAGATGCGGTACACATATTTGCGTCATCTTAAAGGGCACACGGAGATTCAAAGCTATGAGTTCATCAAAGTTGTCTAAGTTTTCATCAAACACTGATGTTAGAGCTATTTTGCCTGCGCAGTTGACTAGAATATCAACTTTACCATATGTTTCTACAGTCTTTCTAACGATGTTTTCGCAACCACCTTCCATAGTAAGGTCTTGGAGTAAGTACAAAGGACTGTTTCCTTTCGCTTCAGTACATGATGTTGCTACTTCTTTTAGACGCTTCTCGTTTCTTCCTATGATGGTCAAATATGCTCCATGCTGGGCGAATAGTTTGGCTGTTGCTGCTCCTATCCCTGAAACAATCAGTGACTTATAGTGAAACATATAACTGTTTACTAACACTGTAATATCATACCGTGTTTGTTTCGGAACGAGATATACGGGGTGTAAGGGACAGCGTCCCGCAAACTGATAGGGGTTGTTCAGTCAACCAAACTGAATAACTATCACCAGGATTTTTTTTCAGGAAATGAAAAAAAATAAATTGATTTTCCCTACAAATTGTCAGATCGAGGCGGTCACTTTGTATGAAAAAGCAAATTTTTTTTTTCATTTCCTAAAAAAAATTCCCAGTGATAGTTGTTCAGTTTTGTTGACTGAGCAACCCCTATCAGTTTGCGGGACGCTGTCCCTTACACCCGGTATATACAGGGTATAAAACAACTATTTCATTCAAAAGATGCCTCCTCACCGAGAGCATTCGTTTGTGAGCAACATGCGCGTGCATGCATATAGGTTACATGCAAAAAAGCATTTGGCGTCAATAGATATTCTATGCGCGCATGCATGTTGCTCATCTAAATATTCTAATATCTCAGTAGTTTGAGTATCAATCGTAGTTTAAAGTCATATAGGTAACTAAGCATTTACCTGACGGGGTTTTTGGATCTTTATTTGGTGCAATTTGTAACCAAATCCCATTTCTAACCATTAAAATAAAAGCTGTTTTTAATTTTCTCGTATGTATCCGGTCACGTGAGGATTAGGATAAGACACACGAATCCGTGATAAAGATTATTAACACTGATAACTAGTTATACCTGAGCACAACAATATAATAACTAGTATACATGCTGGACTGGGAGTGATAGAAAAACATAGAATGTGCCAGCTGCATCTCCTCCCGGGCATGCTGTAAAAACCAGCTAAGGGATTTGAGGGTTTCAGTGTATTGCAACTTAGGCGATGGGCTGATAACCTGTCACTATAGCAATATAAATAATCATCTGTAATAATCCTCAAAACTTGTCAGACGTGGCGGAACGACCTTTGGGTCGTGTTCGCTCTGCCTACCCCATTAGGGATAAAGGCGTGATTTTATGTATGTATGTATGTATGTTGATACTACTACTGTTGTAAAATGTTTCGTAAAATGTTCTCTATGGTACCTATTTTGTCGAATTATTAATATTTATTGGTTTCTTATATCATTTCACAGTAGGTAATAAATAATACCTAATAAGTATCAGAACAAAAACTACTCAAAAGTTACCTTAGTATAATGTTACGCACAATCCCCGAAATCGCCTATTGGCCGGAATAAAGGCACACTTCGCGGATTGGCAAATTCAAAACGCGCAATCCCCGAAATGTCCTTTAATTTCGACCATTGAGCGTTTAACAAAAACCATTTCGCGGACTGGTAAACACGAAACAGCCAATTGCCGAATTCATTGACATATCAGGTGTAAAGGACATTAAAACACCAGGCGTGAGGGACAACTTAACGCAAACTGATAGGGGTTGCTCAATCAATGAAACTGAACAACTTTCAACAGGAAATTCTTTCAGGAAGTGAAAATATTTTTTGACTTTCCTATGAAAAATGATCACTTCGTTGATAATTTTCTGATCAAATCTGTTAAGTTTTATGACATCGAGATAAACCTATTAAGGTTTTAGCGATGTCCTTTTGTTTATTTAAGTATCTGTTATTGTAATAAATTTCAAATAAAAAAAAATCTCCAAGGGCGTAAAGTTTTAACCCATCCCGGATCCTGAGAAACTGTAAAGTTTGTCCAATAACAAACCCATTTAAAAAAATACAATATACACAAAACAACAAACCTGAGCTACTTCCGGTAACAATCACCACTTTATCACTGAAATCCATGATAAAATAACCTAATTTTAACGTAAATAAATAATATCTTATCACACGACCTTCTTCTACAACAATCTTTGTTGATCTGACTTCATGGGACCGTTTTACACTATAAATTTTATGTAAATCCTGCTGTATTGAATAATTAGTATTGTAACTTACTTCCATGCTGGACTGTAGAAAAACATAAAATCCAGCTGTCCTTCCTCCCGGGCATGCTGTAGAAGTCAGCAAAAGAGGTTCGAGGGTTACAATAGTACATTACTTAAGAAGCCAAAAATAAAGCAATGTATGGTCGAGTAAATTTGGAAGGCCGAGACGCAGTCGAGGCCTTCCAATGTAAACGAGACCATACATTGCTATTTTGGCTGAGATTAGTACAGTACTTTTCTCTTATTTGCGAAGAAACAATATCAATAAACTTAAAAATAAACATTAAACTTGCAATTCTTCCATAATATTGTAAAATTCAAAATTTGAATGGCGCCATTATGACATGCGCACATTCCATTCATTCATTCATTCTATTTTTTTTTTAATTTGCGCATTCAGCCTTTAAAAAATTTATAACGTGAACTTAAAAACACCTAATCCATACTAGTGTGTACTTTAAAGACCTCATGCAGAGGTCGTTAATGGTCATTAATGTCGTTTGGAGAAATTGCTGGCCGCTACGAACTTGAGGATTGAAAAGAGTGAATGTACTGCTTCTTTTTTTTAAATAATGAAGCTATTCCCTAGCAAATGGGAGAAAATGTATTTTAATTTATGCAGGGGGCTGATAACTTTTCACTACAGCGATACACATTACAATCTAAAATTTGCCGTCAATTTCTGTCAGATGTGACGAAGGCGCCTTTTACGAAGCGTTTTACGATCTGCCTACCCCGTAAGGGATAAAGGCTGACTAAACTCATACGCTTTGTCTACATTTCACGTTAGTTACGTTTCCGTACGTAAGTGACCTTTGAAATAAGGCCAAGCGGGGCCGCGACCTTAAGGTCAGGGATTGGACCTCCCTGGTACCTGAAACGACCTCAGTGCTACGAGTATCCCTTACAAGTTTCTAAAACTGAGAACTAAATGGCGCCACTGTTGAGTGTTCCTTTTTCCTGTGATTGGTCAGTAATCTGTCAATGTCAATATCAATGTCAGTTTTGTGTCTTCTCATTGGTCTTTTTTGGAACACTCAACAGTGTCGCCATCTGCAATTAGCTTTGCGTTTTTATCCCCATCTTCTAATGAGTTTTTAAGTAGGTAATAAAATAACATACCGACTACTTACAATAACATTATCTTGGTCTTATTTGTGAGAGCTCCTCCATCTGTTTCTATCGATTGAGTTGTCAAGTCGTGATCCTATGAATCCTGGCGATAAAGATTTAGTTATAGTAACGGTTTGTGGAACAACTACTAAAGACAGCAACCCGCGACCTTCGGATTGGGTGCCCTAGGCGTCAACCACTAGACCATAGGAGCCTCACTGTTGCCAAGAGTATCACTTACAAGTTTCTAATTGGCAATTATTTTTATGACCCTCTTGCTTGAGAGCTCTTGAGAGATTTTAATTTGAGTATCAAAGATTGAAACAAAATAAAATATTATGATTTTCTTTGTCTGATTTTTATTTTTTAATATAATTGAGATTTAATAATTCATATTCCTTCGTTACGAAGCAGAATTTGTTCATTTTATATTTTGTAATTTATTTTCAAATTCTTCTGGCTAGAACTCTCCTACAGTGAAACAATTTTTCAAAGCTCTAATTTTTTTTAGATGATGACTGTTTGGACGGGCTTTTGCTTAATTTTCAAAGCGGCAAGGCCCTTAGCCGTGCGTTGCTCTAATAAGGGCAAGGAAATTTTGACAGATGCAAATACGAAACGCAGAACTGTCAGTTGGACTATGTTCTAAGCTAGTTTTATGTCTTATAATTGCGGTATGATTGGAAAAGGCATTAAATATATAACTCTGAATGCAATAAGCTCCAATGAAAATTGTACCATTAGGGTTATAACTTTTTTATCATCTCTACATCAGCCACAAAACTCCAGTGCCCTCCCAAGAAATAAATTTATTGCGTCTAAAATATAAACATATTAGTGAATATTTTACGTTATCAGCTTCTCTGCAATATATTTTTCAAAACCATCAAGACATCAAAGGTACTTAGTTTGGTCTGTAAGATTTCACATAAGCTGAATATTTTGTTACCGTTTATTCCTCTAATGCCTTCTCCCTACAAGGCAGGTGTAAACTATTCTCCAAGGTAAAATACCAGTCCAAGTTTCAGCAAGGCAACAATATTCAACCGGCTATTTTTAGCCCCTGAAACCTCCCCTTAACGTTTCCCGCGCAACCGCTCTCCACAGTTGCCGCGTGATCGTTGGGACAGCTCGACGTTCCATATTTGAAATTACCGCCTTTTTGGCCAGTACCCGAAGCGTTCCTTGGCTGCGCGCGAAATAAATAAGTGATTTTGAATTCCGAACCTGCGGACATCTTCTCGCGGTTTCGGTGAGTTCCAATTTCAAATTGTTTCACCTAATTATTTTTTTATAGATTTTTAATCTACGTGGTATAAAGGTGTTCTATCTTTCTTACCGGCCTGTTGATTTTATTTTTGTTCTTTTAGTTTTTTTTTTATAATTGAATGAAGCAAAGGTCAGAGGCGAGTTAATTAGGTTAGAACTAATTAGTCAAGAGGGTTTCCCTGCGTTTCTGTTTGCATAGGCTATAAGAGGGGTGTACGGCTAAGGCTATTCTTGACGCGGGTCAGAAATATTTATTGCCTTATTATTCTCTAAGCGATATTTTGAAGTATAATAAATTGATTCATGTTTCAAGGTTTACTTACACCTTTACTAAGATCTTATTACTGGTAAATGCTTTTTTTTTCAGGTAGGTACCTACAACGGATTTTTTATTTCATTATTGTATTTTGTCTAAAAAAATGTGTTAAGTGAAAAATTAGGAACAATTTGAAGCGTGAGTAATGCGTAAGCACCATTTTGTCAAAACATTTCTAGCTACGTTTACACTCTGCCTACCCCATTAGGGATAAAGGCGTGATTATATATACCTAATGTATGTATTTCTAGCTAGGTATGAGACATTCAATAAACCGTATAATTTTTTGAATATTTTTGCTAATATTCAAACTTGAACTTTGTTGACTTTTAATAGGTTTCTCATTCTACGATTTCCCCCTCGCTTGTCAGCGGTAAATAATAGAGGATTTCAGGTTCCTCTGTTTCGGAACTGTTAATAACTTACCTACGGTATTTCCGCAGCAGGCAGTTAAAATTCAGCACTGGTTTCTCTTTTATGTCGTAAAGTTTTAGGCACTCAAGGACACTAAAATAATGATTTACCTACCTTTTAATTTTGAAATACATTATATAGGATTTAACATTTTTGGGCCATAAAAACTGAATCGTTTTCTCGACTTTTTACTCTTTCGACCTTAATCGAACAAGATAGAGACGACCCAAAAAAAAATCGAAATCAATCCACGAAATCACATCATAATTTATGAAAGACAAATTGTATTTTCACATAGCATGACCATCCTGACAGCAGGTAAAATAGTTCATTGTGCACCGAGGGGAGAACATGACCGATAATGAGAACAAGGTTTGGGGCTGAATATACTGAACCTGTTCTTTTTTTTCCAGAAAACCGGAAAGAAAGAACGTGCTTTCTATAAAACAAATATGCGGGGGGGAAAATAGTAGATTGTATGACGTGGGAGCAAAATTGTATTTTTAAGACGAGGGCGCTTTTTTGAATATAGAGCGAAGTGAGGGATTCTAAAGTAGAATCCTGAACGTAGCGACGGATTCAAAGTACGTCGCCTGAGCCAAAAATATTTTTGCACTCTACTTTTCGTCCCAATCTATGAGAAAAAAAGGCGCCTAACTAACACTTTGTAGACGAAATATTATAGAATAAGAATGTTATAACTACTTTCACTGCTAGGAGACTTTTGAATATTTAATAATTCGTAAAAAGAGTCGAAAACACGGGCTCCCTATAAAACCCTGCTGCCTACGTGCCGTAGTTCGTGCATTTTCAATGTGTTTTTTTTTTATCAGCCGTCGAGCAGTCTAATCAGCCAGTGTTTATTCTTTGGAAGTGGCAAAACACAAACCGCGTCATGCCAAATCAAGAAAAAAAAAGAAAAGATGTTCCAAATTCAAAAAGTGCGATTAAAAGTTCTTTTAATCGCATACAAGTTGCTGATTTTGTCGTTGTTAGTAGTCGTTTTAATTTGCCTCTTCCAATTTTTTTTTCTAATAAAAATAATATAATAAAATTAAACAGCCATTTTATTCAGTCAGGTAACACGGCGCACGGTAACAAAACGAGCAGGAACTGGGCTAAGCCTCTCTTACCGAGATATTGCTCTAAACATTTGCTCAGGCGCTCTATATTCCCACAGGAACACCAGTTTACCACGTTATTAATGTACTGGGATTACGGAAGAGTGCGGGAAACGAGGGTTTAAGTTATTGCATGTCTTACTTTTTAATTGAGTCAAGTATATGGGGTGTAAGGGACAACTTACCAGAAAACTGAACAACCAGAAAATTCTTTCGGGAAATGAAAAAAAAAAACTTTCCCGTACAAAATGAGCACCTCGATTCCAGTAGTTCATCTCCTCGTGCCTCGATTAGATAATTTATATGGAAAATCCAAACAATAAAATAAAATAAATAATATTGAAGGTGACCTTGTTTTATAGGATTTTTTAGCCTTTGCTCTACTTTTACTCCCAAATAAGCGTGATTAATAACAATAGATGGAAGGTGAAAGTCGCACAGGATTGAAAACGGTTTGTGTGTAACTTAACTTTAGAATTAGATTATCGTAGTCGGTTCTTTTCCCATGGGACACACAAAGGTTTGACTACTACCATTTTTCTTTTTCAATTTATGAGATTTCTCTTAGTTTAGTTCACTTACAATGTATGCAATGTTGCGTGACACACAAATAATATAAAAATAATCTAGGTGCAATGTCCTAAATAAAATGAGAAGTGAGAGAAGTCAACTTATGGAGTATCTTGCGGAAATCGAACCCACAACCTCTGGATTGGGAACCCATGACTCAGACAACTGGACCAGAGACAGTTTAAACTATTGAACACAAAGCAAGCTGAAATAAAACCGCCGAATCACCTTTTCTGAACTCAGATCGCCATTACCGAACAGATTAGTGTAACGATTTAGATAATTGTGCTATTATCGAGGCTTCCAAAAGAAAAATTGCCTCATTTTCTTGCAAAATTGTTGGGAATACATCACTACATGAATGTTCAAGATAGATATAGGTAAGCTTCTAAATTATACGTAATTCACTCAAACTCTACATAATTTCCATACACTTTTCTTATTACCGAATAAAAAACTACGTAAATAAAATACAGTGTCACAGAATAAATACATAATTGTTCAGGTACAGAAGGATCACTCTACAATTTATTCAAACAAAAATAAATCTTGCCCTCCGGGAATAGAATAGAGTACAGTCTTGTTTGCAACAGCATCGTATGCCTAATGATTCTAATGAACCAATACCGTAATTTAATTTTAATATTGGACTAAACAAACTGCATCGTAGGTATTACTGAGAAAAAAAGGTGCATTGTGTTTTTTATAAAAGAACTAGTCGTCATGGTAAAAGTTCTATTTCACTTCTCATGCTCGTAAAAGTATTACATCGTGCAGGGTGTAGGCTACATAAAGTTGAACTTTATGCACAAGGGCAAAAAGTAGCTTTTTAAATGTATCTATACTAAGGCAGAGACAAATAAGGCTATGCAGCCAAACGCAATAAAAAGTATAAGGGTAAAAATCTCGGAGAAAAATGACTTGGCACTTGTTGTGATATATCTACTATTGTGTTGTGACATAGCAACATAAAATATCGGTAATACATACTATATCTTCACATGGCTTAGCTTCTATTTCCTTTAATTTTTTGTTCGCTACCAAATTCTTTGGCATATTAAGTAGGTAACTACTTGTTTTCTAAAAAATACTGTAAGATTTTTATTACAAACAACCTACATATTATTATACACGGACAAATTGGGGTTGACAATGACAAAGTCTTTTATTTCAAAGGATATTTTCTTTTGTACTCTGTGTTTTTATAAATGTAAGGGATTTTTTAAGGTCAAACTGAGGGTGTGCAAAAAGGGTCAATCCGTCTGACCTTTTTGCAAATGGACAAATGAAACCTTTTATGTAGTAAATAGTTAATCTATGACTTTCTGTTTCTTTCTTTATTTATTTTTTGCTTCTGTAAAGTAGAACTCTATGTAGGTAGATAGGGTTTCCACGTAGAATTAGGTATAGATATATAAAGACCAATGGTCCGTGTTTCTGATCTGAATGCATACAAACCTCTTCAAAGTTAGACTGAATATAAGTATGCATTTTCTGGATGAGCTTGCTCCATCGTCAACTTTGTCTCTGTCGTCCTTGACTAGAATTAAGAGCAAACCCATTAAAAAAACAGCTCCCTCTGTTTGATCATCAACAGCTCATTATTTATTGAAATTCCTTTTTTATAATCTATCTAAACTTATAAAATCGTTTGTCCTTACTGACTGACTGACTGACTGATTCATCAACGCAGAGCCTAAACTACTAAAGCTAGAATCGTTAAACTTAGAGAGCAAGTTTCTCTTATAACGTAACCTCCCACTAAGAAAGGATTTCCGAATTTTCCCTCCCTAAACGGGTAAAAAGGGGGGTTGAAGTTTGTATGAAAGTCCGTCAATTTTGAAGGTAGGATCTTCAAATTTTGTATTTAGGCTAATGATTAAAAAATACTTTATACGTGTTTCAGCATTTTTGTATTTTTCACCCCTAAGAGGGTTAAATAGGGGATGGAAGTTTGTATGGAAATTCCATCAATTTTGATGGCAGGATCTTCCAATTTTGTTTTTGGGCTAAAGATTAAAAAATAATGAACACGTGTTTCAGAGTTTTTGTATTTTTCACCCCTAAGGGGGTTAAATAGGGGATGGAAGTTTGTATTGAAATTCCGTCAATTTTAAAGGTAGGAACAGCGCGGGAACTCAATCCCACGGGAAAACTCTTAGCTGCGGGTGAAACCGCGGGGCGGAAAGCTAGTATTAGTATACAGCTTCTTGTAAAATAAGGTACCCTATAATACACATTTCATCATCATCATCAGAATGTCTCAGTCCACTGCTGGACATAGGCCTCTCCCATGGCACGCCACTCAGCTCGGTCTTCAGCCGTTCTCATCCATTTTCTGCCTGATTTCTTGCGAATATCATCGTCCCACCTAGTAGTACATATTTACGCATTTGGAATTCCAAATGTACTCGGAAAAACCGTGAATTTTAAATTGATTTGATTTTTATAGCCCAGAACAGATAAAATTCAAAATGTTTCCCAATAAAGTGACCCCTTTACGATCAGTTGTCGACCTCTATAAAACCGCGTTACTGCCTGAAGAGTCTTTAATCTGTGGTCACTACGCCGCCATTTTGGATTTCCGCTGACATTTTGTTTTTACGCCTCTGCTAAAGTTTTTAACTTGAAAACCTACCTACATACATATTTTTTTTTGTAAGAAGATACTACATTTAAAATTATCACCTTTTTTCACGTGAGTGATTCACTTTTAATGTCAATGTGGTCAAGATACAAGACTTAAAGATTGTTTGTTATTATTTCGTGATGATGATGATTTCATTGTGTACCGGTCGGCGCCGAAGGTTCCGTTCAATACGCTGACAATACGTTTTGCATTGCCAACAACACACCTACGGAAGGTTCGTTCTAGCCGAACCTTCCACTAGTACACATTACCCTTAACACACTGTATGATTACCTCTAATACCCTGTATTACCATAGCTCAGGAACGTAACGCAGATGTGTTGCTGCCCTAAGTGCACTTGAACCTACATAAAAACATTTTGTTGTCCATTTCATAAACCACTTTCAATCCTCTCAGGCCTAGAATTTTCTATAATAACTTCGAGTCCTTTTCTCTCGGGGCTTTTAAAATATAGGCAAGCAGGTGTTTGGATACCATTTCTAGAAATATACGAGTACACATTACATTGACCTAATGCTGCCTCCGTGGTCTAGCGGTCTGAGCCATGGGCTCACGACCCGGAGGTCCCGGGTTCGATTCCCGACGAGGGACAATGACTTTGTGTTGTTGTTTCTAGTTTGGTTAGGACATTGCAGGATGGTCACCTGATTGTCCGAAAAGTAAGATGATCCATGCTGTCGGATGGGCATGTAAATAGTCGGTCCTGCGCCTGATTTCTCTCTGGTCGTGTCAGTCAATCTGTCCCATCAGAATAAGAGATTGAAGGAATAGAGAGTGATCATCATATTTATGATCTCCAACAAGATCGAACATTACCTTATAGTCTACGTTCCATTTCCTGCAAGCCTCACTGTAATTTCCCGTGGGAATCGTTCTGCATACCTTTTTCCTTTGTATCTTCATCCTGGAAAATTTCTGCAAAATATTCAAAACATTAATATGTCTTCGATGATGTAGTTTATGAAATTGAGTTTAATACCAGGAAATGTTAACATTGTAAGAGATCTGACGACAATGTTTATATTGATGACAGAATATTAATTTGTGTAGAAGACAAGAAACGATTTTACTTAAAAGTTTGACACCCAGACTTTTTCACACTTTAAATAAAATAATATCTCTTTTAGAAGAAAGAATTCCATGTTTTTAAAATAAAATTTATTTTTAATAAGAAGTATTAGCCAAAAAAATATATATAGATTTGAAATGGCCAGTACGGCAGAACTGCGATTTCATAGGTAAAGACCAATAATATTATTAGAATATACTAATAATATTATTAGAATATTAGTAGGAGAATATACTAATTAGTGTGTTTTTTTCGGTAGTTATAAACACAAAGACAAAGAAAAGGACTTAAATGTAAGCTCACACATGTTTTATAATATCTGCCATAATATTACATTGTCGCCTTGACAGAAACTAGGATTTATCTTCATTTGTTTACTGTTTTAAGGCTCGTATTTATAAATCGATCTCAAGATTGAGAGCAATATTAAGTATGGATTTGACATGTCGTTTTGTACTGAAATGACATTTCTGATACGAACTTAAACTCTCTGTCACTCTTGAGTGCTGATTATCAATACGGGCCTATTACGATCTTTGAGTTAATCAAGTACTTACTCATCAAGACCTTTATAGGCGCAGGTATATAATAAAATCTTGAACAACAACAATATTAAACACCAAGTGAGACAATATCTGTTTTACGACAGGTCACATACGTTTCATATCCTTGATATTTGTTACGATCTCTTGTTGGCAACGTCGTATGCAATACAGCTCACAAGACAATAGGTTAGGTACTGCTATATGACGTTATTGTGTGATATTACTTTATGGAACTGTTCCTCCTATTTAGACTAGAAATAGCATAATTGTAGGTATATCAAGGATAACTGTTATTGAATCTGTGGTAGGTATTATCTTCTTAAACTACACGTACAATATTAGCTAACTAATGCTGAAAATATAACAGCTCCAACAGTTTGCTTCTAAGCATGAGGGTTTTTTATACTCTCCAAGCTTGGAAGTTGGGTTGACGAGCTTGGAAGATATGTTTTTATTGACATATTCAGAGAATAAATGGTAAAAGTGAATAATATTAGTTCAGGCCCTAGG
>JARACY010005503.1:0-21516 GCA_029255725.1 Scrobipalpa atriplicella | reverse complement strand
CAAAACCATCCAGAGTTGACAGATCCAGTAAACAAGACGGTCTAGAGAATATTATTGGCCAAGAAGAGTTCTGTGACCATGTACAACCATTCAACAAGAGATGTGAGAGATATACCATATGGAGACAGTAAGGTTGTATCACGTGACCACCATCATGATGAAGATGCTTACTACCAAGCTATGAAAGAAACCTCCTCGGAACAGGTAGCTACAGAAAAGGAGCATCAAAAGAAACTTCAGGATATGAGAAACAGGATTGCTATGACAAAACAAAATGTAGAGAAAGAATACAAAAATACTATGGAATTTTTGAAGTGTTTGTCTAAAGAAAAGATAAACCAATAGTAAGTAATAAAAGAAATAGGACGACTTCTGTGCGAAAAGAGAACAGGCATAGAATTTGAGGGCGTGCATTTGTATTTAATTTTGATTTATGTATTTTTATAATTGTGGACTTTTTAAATAAATTTATTCTTATTCTTATTCTCTAGGTATTATTAAAAAATTAGAAATTACAATTTATTAAATAAATGCAATGTTATTTATTATTAACTTCAACTACCAACATAAAATACGATTTTTTTTTACAGAAATCTGCTTACAAAGATGCTCAACAAGAACAGATGTGTCAAAGAAAATAGACAAAGAAAACTGCAACATGAATTTAGAAGATTCAACGTGAATGGCGTAAACAGACTCATCAATCGGTAAGAAATTGTAGATAATTTGTGTCACTTATTACTTACCTAACCAAATAAAAAAATTTTTTTTTAATGAAAGCTTGAAATAATATAATTTTGGTCTGGTCCTAATTTATAACGACATTTACTTACAGGGACCAAAGCCATGCAGTAAAAATAAGTTTGCGAGGGTGAAGACTCCTGACCCTGAAGACAATTTTGACAAACAAGACTTACAGTACTCTTGGATGCCTGTTCCCGAAAGCGACAAGGGCCTCGCTGTGCACATCATCCCAACTAAAATCAAGGAGCAGAAAGCAGGAAACTCTGTGAAGTTTAGCAAAATTGATAGCTACCATGAATACCGGTCGCGGCACAAACACACTCCGCCGACTAAAGACACGTGTGGTAGCGAGCGGCAGAGCGTCACACAACCAGATTCTGACGACGATCTTGACTTGACGGAAGCGTCCACGAGCACTTCCACAAATGCCGGAGCCACTTCTGTTGAAGATCTCCGATTAGACAAGGACAACGCCAAGAGTAGCGACAGTGACATATACTCTGCGGCTGAGAGAATTATAATCTACAAAATATTGGACTCAAAGTCGGATAAAAAGAGCAAAGGTGAAGAAAAAGGCTCAAAAGCAAAGTTTATCCAATAGAGAAGAAATTGAAAACAAGAACGCATCAGACGATCGGAAAGGAGAAGAAATTATTCAGCCAAAGTCAACTGACAATATAAGATTATGCAATACTGAAACCAGCGTTACGCCGAATCATTTGAAAGAAGGTAACTATTTAGTAGCTACTGTTAAACAGTATTTTAAGGGACATTCAATTCAATGTATATTAAACCAATTTTTTTTTTCAGGAATCTACAAAACAGTGCAACAGAAAGGGTGAGCATCATTTAGTTATAACCCGTGCACTTAAAGAAACGATCTATAAACGGCCGCCGCTCGCATGCGTTCTCGCTCACTCTCTATTAGGTAGAGCCCGCATGAGGGGAGTTTTTTTGCACGATACTTAGTGAGTTCCTGCAGAGGGGCGCTGAAACTGGCTAAAAAAACGTTTCTTTGCACGGAGAAGTCTATCGACTATTTATATTGTTTCTAATTTTATCAAAATCAATCTTTTTACATAATCCGAAAGCTGTATTTTACTTATCTGTAGTTAATTTTTCAATAAAACAGCGCTTTAGAACTAAACTAAACTATAAATTTTACACTAAAACTTATTTGTCACGTCAAAACTGTGGTCAAAACAACAACGTATACGACCTGTTAAAATGTTAGCCGCGTACAACGCCATCTATTGCGGAACTCGAAAATTTTCTCCGGAACGAGCAAATTAAAAATCCATTGAAAACCTATGAAGTAGTAAACAAAAAAGTAATATAATCCATTTGTTATCTTCAGGCTGGCTTATCGGAACGTAACCACTTGTTACGCGACCAATGTTGAATTGTGGGAGACTACTTGTAGCTATCACCCATGGTGGTAAATACATAAATCTTGTGATACGTAAATAGCTAGATACATAGAGAGTATTTATTGAGAAGCTGTTCGGTGTCCAGTTTTAGTGTAGCTGTACGAGAATGTTCTGTAGCGTTTATTTAGTTTACTTAACCCGTGATTTGCTATTTACCACAGCTATTTACAATAGAATTAGATTTTCAGATTCCATTATAGTATAAAGTTTATACTAATGGACTTATTCCAAAGAAGTTGTGCCATTGCGTTAGTTCTGTCTTGTCTAAGATTGTAATGAGTATTTTAGTAACGTTGTTTCTGGTTTTAGAAAATCACAAAATAATAGTGCAAAACGGGTCGATGACCCGAAGAAGCGATTACTTTAAGAGATAGCAACCGACCGAACGATAGTTTGACGTGCCCGCCGAAACTTGCGTCGTATTCATTATCTTGGTTGACATAATAAAATTGTACCGTACATAATATTGAGGATTGTACTGGAAGCATAATAAACACTTGTCGAAGATATTGTGCATCCTATAAAACGTGATTACCTTTTCAGGGACAACATTACTTCTGCGCGTTTTACAGACGACCAAAAGCAAAAGAGCCCGGCAAGTGCAAGAAGGTAAGTTGGGATAGCGATTGTCCTAACGGAGGATGAAAAATCCTAGTTTGATAAGTTCGTACGATTAAAGGGTTCTTTTGTTTATAGGAGCCAACAACATACCGTCGAACGTGCGTGTGGGAGCACCAGAGATATTGAAATTGGCGAACTAACTAGCGACTTCCCACGGTGATACTTCTAGTTCGTCTTTCAAAACTGCTTCTAACGCTAAAGCAACTCTGCCCCAACAGCAACACGCCGAAACAAAAGAAGATGGCCTGCCACAGGGAGGCTTTGTCAAAGTTGTCGACGAAAACGGCCAGGAGTCCGGCAAATTCTTCATCGGCGCTACCGGTTTTCTAAAAGATGACGCTTATGAAGTTGTTATAAAACTTAGAAAAACGGATAGCACAAATGATGTTACAAAAGACACTGTACCCAAAAGAACAAAAGTCTGAATCGACATCAACTGAGGCAGAAGTAAATACGCACGCATCTGCCAGTGAAGCGAAATCTAACGTGCCGAACAAAACAACCGCCGATGTAGGTGTTGGAGAAGATATAGTTAGCATTGCTGACTTGAATAGCAAAGTGACTGTTACTGCATCAAATCATAATAATTTGGTTGATAGAGGTAATTTGGTTGATCGAGGCGTGGATGTGCATTTTGAAGACCCTTACTCTTACCGTAAAGAAAGCTCTGAACCGAAGCCGGCAACTCCGTGAGCGTCCAGACTACACTTGACTCGCCTGATTTACGGTATCAGCGCATGAGTTCATCTACTCCACTGCTTACATGAGCCACCAGATGTAATATTACCGAAATATCTAAAACGTAATAATTTTCATGAAAAGTATAATCATTATGCGCAAAGAAATACGAACGTGTATGTTATGAATCATGAACCACGGATGTGCTCTCGAAGAACGCCAGTCAAATCGAAACAATGAAGTCTCCGCCTGTAAAAAGTGTCCAGAGAGGAAAACATCTGATGACGCCACCAAACACGCTCGGAGCTGTGTTCTGATTATAGTAGTCGCAATAGTTCTTGCAAAAAGAGGACCGCTCCAACTGTAACGGTTCCGAAAACCACGAAAAAGCAAAGATGTGAAAAGCGTAATATTTCTAAAACTTGTGTTAAGCCTCATATAAGAAAAACAAAGCGAACTTCGTCTATTAACATTGTAGCTCCACCGCCGTCGTTGCAAAGCACTAACGTGCAACCTTCGCGCACGTCTAAGTTAAGTATCGGATCAAATGAAGTGAATCCAGTTGTTAAAATGGTACGTCGACAAGCTGCTACATATGAACAAAGAAGGAGTTAAAGCAATTGATGTCTTAAATCAAGATTGCAGCTCTGTTACTACTCCTGGCAGCTCGATTATAGATGAGTATAATAACTATACCGCCGAAAGTCAGAAAGCAAAACCTAATAATATCTCTAGAACAGCTAAAACAGTTAATAGCGCAGTATATTATGAAGAAATGTGCTCGTGATCTGGAGGAATACGACAACCGAGCTCTAGATAGGAGACACGGGATTAAAAGCCAGTTGCAAAACACTATTTCGCTTACAAAAAAAAGAAATCTGTACATAAAGTGAAATCCTTAAATATTTCGCGAAGTTTGATCTCAAAGAAATCGTCTACTACACAAAAACCTATGTCCCAATTGTCCATCTTCATGCCCTGTGTCTGGAACATCTTCTAGAGATGAGTTGAAGTCCGATGTTCCAACTAAGCAGAAACACCGCAGCAAGAGTTCACCAACTCAAGAAGACCAGATTCAGATGAAAAAGTCAAACATTCGAGTTCCCTTGAAAGTATCAATGACAGAATCCCAAAAAAATTATCGATATAAAAAAATCGAAAGCTTCGTTAACGAACACTCGAAAATCGAAAGATAATTTGAAAGCAAATGAGTCAAAACCTCATGACCTGCAATTAATGATCAACCTTGCCTGCCACTAAACACTTCCACCCAAACCATTCGCAACATAGACGAAGACATTCATTATATTAAAATGGCAGAAGACAAACTTCAAAAATATGGAGAAAATAGCAGACCTTACCGAAAATGTACACAGAGGTTATCAAATCTTGCAAAGGTATTAGAAGAAGTCCAGAAAAAACAAGCTCTCTTACAGTCATGCATCAGAATCAGCATCAGATACAGACCAAGTGTCGGTACAGAATTCCGACACTAGGATTCCGGTAACTGCATATGAACCAATTATTGAAATAAAAGAAAAAGAAACACCAAGTCCATCGCCTTCTGAATCAATCAGCCCTCCTCGGAACAGGTAGCTACAGAAAAGGAGCATCAAAAGAAACTTCAGGATATGAGAAACAGGATTGCTATGACAAAACAAAATGTAGAGAAAGAATACAAAAATACTATGGAATTTTTGAAGTGTTTGTCTAAAGAAAAAGATAAACCAATAGTAAGTAATAAAAGAAATAGGACGACTTCTGTGCGAAAGAGAACAGGCATAGAATTTGAGGGCGTGCATTTGTATTTAATTTTGATTTAGTATTTATAATTGTGGACTTTTTAAATAAATTTTATTCTTATTCTTATTCTCTAGGTATTATTAAAAAATTAGAAATTACATTTATTAAATAAATGCAATGTTATTATTATTAACTTCAACTACCAACATAAAATACGATTTTTTTTTACAGAAATCTGCTTACAAAGATGCTCAACAAGAACAGATGTTCAAAGAAAATAGACAAAGAAAACTGCAACATGAATTTAGGAAGATTCAACGTGAATGGGCGTAAAACAGACTCATCAATCGGTAAGAAATTGTAGATAATTTGTGTCACTTATTACTTACCTAACCAAATAAAAAAAATTGGTTTAATATACATTGAATTGAATGTCCCTTATAATACTGTTTAACAGTAGCTACTAAATAGTTACCTTCTTTCAAATGATTCGGCGTAACGCTGGTTTCAGTATTGCATAATCTTATATTGTCAGTTGACTTTGGCTGAATAATTTCTTCTCCTTTCCGATCGTCTGATGCGTTCTTGTTTTCATTTCTTCTCTATTGGATAAACTTTGCTTTTGAGCCTTTTTCTTCACCTTTGCTCTTTTATCCGACTTTGAGTCCAATATTTTGTAGATTATAATTCTCTCAGCCGCAGAGTATTTGTCACTGTCGCTACTCTTGGCGTTGTCCTTGTCTAATCGGAGATCTTCAACAGAAGTGGCTCCGGCATTTGTGGAAGTGCTCGTGGACGCTTCGTCAAGTCAAGATCGTCGTCAGAATCTGGTTGTGTGACGCTCTGCCGCTCGCTACCACACGTGTCTTTAGTCGGCGGAGTGTGTTTGTGCCGCGACCGGTATTCATGGTAGCTATCAATTTTGCTAAACTTCACAGAGTTTCCTGCTTTCTGCTCCTTGATTTTAGTTGGGATGATGTGCACAGCGAGGCCTTGTCGCTTTCGGGAACAGGCATCCAAGAGTACTGTAAGTCTTGTTTGTCCAAATTGTCTTCAGGGTCAGGAGTCTTCACCCTCGCAAACTTATTTTTACTGCATGGCTTTGGTCCTGTAAGTAAATGTCGTTATAAATTAGGACCAGACCAAAATTATATTATTTCAAGCTTTCATTAAAAAAAATTTTTTTTATTGGTTAGGTAAGTAATAAGTGACACAAATTATCTACAATTTCTTACCGATTGATGAGTCTGTTTACGCCATTCACGTTGAATCTTCCTAAATTCATGTTGCAGTTTTCTTTGTCTATTTTCTTTGAACATCTGTTCTTGTTGAGCATCTTTGTAAGCAGATTTCTGTAAAAAAAAATCGTATTTTATGTTGGTAGTTGAAGTTAATAATAATAACATTGCATTTTATTTAATAAATTGTAATTTCTAATTTTTTAATAATACCTAGAGAATAAGAATAAGAATAAATTTATTTAAAAAGTCCACAATTATAAAAATACATAAATCAAAATTAAATACAAATGCACGCCCTCAAATTCTATGCCTGTTCTCTTTTCGCACAGAAGTCGTCTATTTCTTTTATTACTTACTATTGGTTTATCTTTTTCTTTAGA
Source organism: Scrobipalpa atriplicella (assembly GCA_029255725.1). Taxonomy (NCBI): domain Eukaryota; kingdom Metazoa; phylum Arthropoda; class Insecta; order Lepidoptera; family Gelechiidae; genus Scrobipalpa; species Scrobipalpa atriplicella. The sequence goes on along the minus strand of JARACY010005503.1, from coordinate 14,679 downwards.
CAAACACTTCAAAAATTCCATAGTATTTTTGTATTCTTTCTCTACATTTTGTTTTGTCATAGCAATCCTGTTTCTCATATCCTGAAGTTTCTTTTGATGCTCCTTTTCTGTAGCTACCTGTTCCGAGGAGGGCTGATTGATTCAGAAGGCGATGGACTTGGTGTTTCTTTTTCTTTTATTTCAATAATTGGTTCATATGCAGTTACCGGAATCCTAGTGTCGGAATTCTGTACCGACACTTGGTCTGTATCTGATGCTGATTCTGATGCATGACTGTAAGAGAGCTTGTTTTTTCTGACTTCTTCTAATACCTTTGCAAGATTTGATAACCTCTGTGTACATTTTTTCGGTAAGGTCTGCTATTTTCTCCATATTTTGAAGTTTGTCTTCTGCCATTTTAATATAATGAATGTCTTCGTCTATGTTGCGAATGGTTTGGTGGAAGTGTTTAGTGGCAGGCAAGGTTGATCATTAATTGCAGGTTCATGAGGTTTTGACTCATTTGCTTTCAAATTATCTTTCGATTTTCGAGTGTTCGTTAACGAAGCTTTCGATTTTTTTATATCGATAATTTTTTGGGATTCCTGTCATTGATACTTTCAAGGGAACTCGAATGTTTGACTTTTTCATCTGAATCTGGTCTTCTTGGAGTTGGTGAACTCTTGCTGCGGTGTTTCTGCTTAGTTGGAACATCGGACTTCAACTCATCTCTAGAAGATGTTCCAGACACAGGGCATGAAGATGGACAATTGGACATAGGTTTTTGTGTAGTAGACGATTTCTTTGAGATCAAACTTCGCGAAATATTTAGGATTTCACTTTATGTACAGATTTCTTTTTTTGTAAGCGAAATAGTGTTTTGCAACTGGCTTTTAATCCCGTGTCTCCTATTAGAGCTCGGTTGTCGTATTCCTCCAGATCACGAGCACATTTCTTCATAATATACTGCGCTATTAACTGTTTTAGCTGTTCTAGAGATATATTAGGTTTTGCTTCTGACTTTCGGCGGTTATAGTTATTATACTCATCTATAATCGAGCTGCCAGGAGTAGTAACAGAGCTGCAATCTTGATTAAGACATCAATTGCTTTAACTCCTTCTTTGTTCATATGTAGCAGCTTGTCGACGTACCATTTAACAACTGGATTCAACTTCATTTGATCCGATACTTAACTTAGACGTGCGCGAAGGTTGCACGTTAGTGCTTTGCAACGACGGCGGTGGAGCTACAATGTTAATAGACGAAGTTCGCTTTGTTTTTCTTATATGAGGCTTAACACAAGTTTTAGAAATATTACGCTTTTCACATCTTTGCTTTTTCGTGGTTTTCGGAACCGTTACAGTTGGAGCGGTCCTCTTTTTGCAAGAACTATTGCGACTACTATAATCAGAAACACAGCTCCGAGCCGTGTTTGGTGGCGTCATCAGATGTTTTCCTCTCTGGACACTTTTTACAGGCGGAGACTTCATTTGTTTCGATTTGACTGGCGTTCTTCGAGAGCACATCCGTGGTTCATGATTCATAACATACACGTTCGTATTTCTTTGCGCATAATGATTATACTTTTCATGAAAATTATTACGTTTTAGATATTTCGGTAATATTACATCTGGTGGGCTCATGTAAGCAGTGGAAGTAGATGAACTCATGCGCTGATACCGTAAATCAGGCGAGTCAAGTGTAGTCTGGACGCTCACGGAAGTTGCCGGCTTCGGTTCAGAGCTTTCTTTACGGTAAGAGTAAGGGTCTTCAAAATGCACATCCACGCCTCGATCAACCAAATTACCTCTATCAACCAAATTATTATGATTTGATGCAGTAACAGTCACTTTGCTATTCAAGTCAGCAATGCTAACTATATCTTCTCCAACACCTACATCGGCGGTTGTTTTGTTCGGCACGTTAGATTTCGCTTCACTGGCAGATGCGTGCGTATTTACTTCTGCCTCAGTTGATGTCGATTCAGACTTTTGTTCTTTTGGTACAGTGTCTTTTGTAACATCTTTTGTGCTATCCGTTTTTCTAAGTTTTATAACAACTTCATAAGCGTCATCTTTTAGAAAACCGGTAGCGCCGATGAAGAATTTGCCGGACTCCTGGCCGTTTTCGTCGACAACTTTGACAAAGCCTCCCTGTGGCAGGCCATCTTCTTTTGTTTCGGCGTGTTGCTGTTGGGGCAGAGTTGCTTTAGCGTTAGAAGCAGTTTTGAAAGACGAACTAGAAGTATCACGTGGGAAGTCGCTAGTTAGTTCGCCAATTTCAATATCTCTGGTGCTCCCACACGCACGTTCGACGGTATGTTGTTGGCTCCTATAACAAAAGAACCCTTTAATCGTACGAACTTATCAAACTAGGATTTTTCATCCTCCGTTAGGACAATCGCTATCCCAACTTACCTTCTTGCACTTGCCGGGCTCTTTTGCTTTTGGTCGTCTGTAAAACGCGCAGAAGTAATGTTGTCCCTGAAAAGGTAATCACGTTTTATAGGATGCACAATATCTTCGACAAGTGTTTATTATGCTTCCAGTACAATCCTCAATATTATGTACGGTACAATTTTATTATGTCAACCAAGATAATGAATACGACGCAAGTTTCGGCGGGCACGTCAAACTATCGTTCGGTCGGTTGCTATCTCTTAAAGTAATCGCTTCTTCGGGTCATCGACCCGTTTTGCACTATTATTTTGTGATTTTCTAAAACCAGAAACAACGTTACTAAAATACTCATTACAATCTTAGACAAGACAGAACTAACGCAATGGCACAACTTCTTTGGAATAAGTCCATTAGTATAAACTTTATACTATAATGGAATCTGAAAATCTAATTCTATTGTAAATAGCTGTGGTAAATAGCAAATCACGGGTTAAGTAAACTAAATAAACGCTACAGAACATTCTCGTACAGCTACACTAAAACTGGACACCGAACAGCTTCTCAATAAATACTCTCTATGTATCTAGCTATTTACGTATCACAAGATTTATGTATTTACCACCATGGGTGATAGCTACAAGTAGTCTCCCACAATTCAACATTGGTCGCGTAACAAGTGGTTACGTTCCGATAAGCCAGCCTGAAGATAACAAATGGATTATATTACTTTTTGTTTACTACTTCATAGGTTTTCAATGGATTTTTAATTTGCTCGTTCCGGAGAAAATTTTCAGTTCCGCAATAGATGGCGTTGTACGCGGCTAACATTTTAACAGGTCGTATACGTTGTTGTTTTGACCACAGTTTTGACGTGACAAATAAGTTTTAGTGTAAAATTTATAGTTTAGTTTAGTTCTAAGCGCTGTTTTATTGAAAAATTAACTACAGATAAGTAAAATACAGCTTTCGGATTATGTAAAAAGATTGATTTGATAAAATTAGAAACAATATAAATAGTCGATAGACTTCTCCGTGCAAAGAAACGTTTTTTTAGCCAGTTTCAGCGCCCTCTGCAGGAACTCACAAGTATCGTGCAAAAAACTCCCCTTCATGCGGGCTCTACCTAATAGAGAGTGAGCGAGAACGCATGCGAGCGGCGGCCGTTTATAGATCGTTTCTTTAAGTGCACGGGTTATAACTAAATGATGCTCACCCTTTCTGTTGCACTGTTTTGTAGATTCCTGAAAAAAAAAATTGGTTTAATATACATTGAATTGAATGTCCCTTAAAATACTGTTTAACAGTAGCTACTAAATAGTTACCTTCTTTCAAATGATTCGGCGTAACGCTGGTTTCAGTATTGCATAATCTTATATTGTCAGTTGACTTTGGCTGAATAATTTCTTCTCCTTTCCGATCGTCTGATGCGTTCTTGTTTTCAATTTCTTCTCTATTGGATAAACTTTGCTTTTGAGCCTTTTTCTTCACCTTTGCTCTTTTATCCGACTTTGAGTCCAATATTTTGTAGATTATAATTCTCTCAGCCGCAGAGTATTTGTCACTGTCGCTACTCTTGGCGTTGTCCTTGTCTAATCGGAGATCTTCAACAGAAGTGGCTCCGGCATTTGTGGAAGTGCTCGTGGACGCTTCCGTCAAGTCAAGATCGTCGTCAGAATCTGGTTGTGTGACGCTCTGCCGCTCGCTACCACACGTGTCTTTAGTCGGCGGAGTGTGTTTGTGCCGCGACCGGTATTCATGGTAGCTATCAATTTTGCTAAACTTCACAGAGTTTCCTGCTTTCTGCTCCTTGATTTTAGTTGGGATGATGTGCACAGCGAGGCCCTTGTCGCTTTCGGGAACAGGCATCCAAGAGTACTGTAAGTCTTGTTTGTCAAAATTGTCTTCAGGGTCAGGAGTCTTCACCCTCGCAAACTTATTTTTACTGCATGGCTTTGGTCCCTGTAAGTAAATGTCGTTATAAATTAGGACCAGACCAAAATTATATTATTTCAAGCTTTCATTAAAAAAAAATTTTTTTTATTTGGTTAGGTAAGTAATAAGTGACACAAATTATCTACAATTTCTTACCGATTGATGAGTCTGTTTACGCCATTCACGTTGAATCTTCCTAAATTCATGTTGCAGTTTTCTTTGTCTATTTTCTTTGAACATCTGTTCTTGTTGAGCATCTTTGTAAGCAGATTTCTGTAAAAAAAAATCGTATTTTATGTTGGTAGTTGAAGTTAATAATAATAACATTGCATTTATTTAATAAATTGTAATTTCTAATTTTTTAATAATACCTAGAGAATAAGAATAAGAATAAATTTATTTAAAAAGTCCACAATTATAAAAATACATAAATCAAAATTAAATACAAATGCACGCCCTCAAATTCTATGCCTGTTCTCTTTTCGCACAGAAGTCGTCCTATTTCTTTTATTACTTACTATTGGTTTATCTTTTTCTTTAGACAAACACTTCAAAAATTCCATAGTATTTTTGTATTCTTTCTCTACATTTTGTTTTGTCATAGCAATCCTGTTTCTCATATCCTGAAGTTTCTTTTGATGCTCCTTTTCTGTAGCTACCTGTTCCGAGGAGGTTTCTTTCATAGCTTGGTAGTAAGCATCTTCATCATGATGGTGGTCACGTGATACAACCTTACTGTCTCCATATGGTATATCTCTCACATCTCTTGTTGAATGGTTGTACATGGTCACAGAACTCTTCTTGGCCAATATATTCTCTAGACCGTCTTGTTTACTGGATCTGTCAACTCTGGATGGTTTTGCTGAAACTGCAAAACAACAATAAATTAATTTATTTTTAAAATATGATAAACAACAAAACAAAAATAGTAATCTTGTAAAATTATACGCAAGATGTCATTAGGGAAACAACAGATCAACAAAATCACCAATCAGGAGAACAGCCGTAGTGGCCTAGCGGTCATGGCATTGGAACGGTATTCCAAAGACGCAGGTTCGAATTCTGTCTATGGTCGAAATTTTTGATTTGTTGTTTATCATATTTTAAAAATAAAATAGCACTATAAGTGTAAAAAATACATATAAAAATAAATTAATTTCTTATGGAAAGGCCTATTGCAATGTTTATGTTAGCAATTTATAATGTAATGTGAATGAATGAAGTGTTATCAAAGTACATATAAAAAGTTTTCTGTAAATATTGCTAATGTACAACAAACAAAATGTCACAAGTATAATGAACAGCTTGCTTCCATTCTGGACTAGGAGCGATAGAAAAACATGGAATGCGCCGGTTGCATCTCCTCCCGGACATGCTGTAAAAACCAGCTAAGGGATTTGGTATATTGTAATTTAGGCGATGGGCTAACAACCTGTCACTACAGCAATATACAGATCTATCTTATACAACCCTAAAAACTTGTCAGACGTGGCGGAACAACCTTTGTTTGGGTAGTTGACGCTCTGCCTACCCCATTAGGAATGCAGGCATGATAATATGTATGTATAATGAACAGGCTCAAAAGTACTGACAACTACTATTGAACATTGCTTACAAGCTCCCGGAAACACTTTGTTCCTTTTGAAAGGACTGGACCCCCTGAGAACTGGAGTTGGTTGCAGGTCAGGCTTTGGTCCGATGGAACTAAAAATTCTGTTTATTTGTGAATTACTGACAGTCTTAAACTGTCTACTTTCAGTATTGGGATGGTGTACATTTTTAGAAAGCTCATGTAATGCATGATGAAAATCATGATATTGGTGGTTAAAATCATTAGAGGAAAGTTCATAGTTGGCTTCAGCTTGCCAGGAGGGCACCGGTACCACTTGGACGTCTGCCACATGCACAGGATTGAGTACACTACCTTCAGCTTTAGCAGACCTAGTCCGAAGAATGGTCTGTCTCAGTTTTTGCAAATCCTCCGTTGATCGCTTACTACTGGGCTTGGAATCAAAATCTCTCAAACGTAAATTCCTATTCTGTATATAGTCTGAAACAACCAATGAAGGCCTGAAAGTAGAAGTATCTTCTGGTGCATTTGTCAGACCCCCACGCAGGCTCAGTGGCATTTCTTCACTGAGTGCAAACAAGTTTGTTCTTTTACTTTTCTCAGATAGATTGTCAGGAGTTTTCAGTGATTCCTTAGGACTATCCTCTTTGGGTAGGGACAATATTGGAATGTTTGCTTCCCACTCATTAGGGATGGACTCGGCACCCCACTGAGTGGCCATATCCTTTGCAACTACTTCATCCTTATCCTTCTCATCATCAGGTAGCTTTGATGTTGATGTTTGTGCAGAAATCTCTTCTGGTTTATCAGATTTCTGAGCCTCTTCAGTGGACTTAACTGAAGATTTTGAAAGTTTGTTTGCAACAGTTGTAGACTTCTCTCTACTCAGCTCATTAGCAACTTCTCTGGAAAAGAAAAAAAATTTGGTAAAGTAATTAAAAAAAAGAAAACAATTTGATAAAGCCCACATAATCTATTCTTAAGAGGAATTATAATTATTGCAACAAACCTGGCTTGCAGCTTTCTGTCTAATAATCTCTTTTTTTCATCTAGTTTTTCCTGCTTTTGGCGTCTTAGTTCTGCTGCTGCTTCTCGGGCCCTCTGCTTTGAGAGATCTGCCTTTTCCTGTTTATTTTCTGTAGAGTAGCATAACAAATTTACAAAAATTACACAATAATTTATGATAAAAGTTCACAGCCAAATAGATTATAAATTATGTCAAGACAATAAGATACCTTGTTGAATTGCTTTAGTGGCATTCCTATGACTTGCACCCAGATTTCCTATGCTCTTAGCATGCAATTCTTCCAATTTTTTGATGAATTTATCCTGTTGTTCTATGTATTCCTTTTCCTTGCTTGCGTCGAGGTTTACGAGGTGTTTGAACTTTTCGGCACTGGCCCGTTGTCGTATTTTTTTAGCTATGTCTTTTGATTGTTCTCTAACCTAAAAATTGTTTGGTATAAATGGACACTCGAGGGAAGACTGGACAAAATTTTCTGTTTATAATTTTTATATATAAATAAAGTCTAACCTGTAAAATTCTCAGTTTCCGTCGACGTATAAATTCATTTGTTTTCAAAGCATCAACTTCAGAAGTCATCTTGGCATTTATGAACTTTGATTACCTGCTTGAAACTTCCTTCACATTAAAAATGTAAAAAAATGCAGCTAAAGTTAAACTTAACAATGCACAATTATCTAAAACTTAACTTTTATTAATTTAACAGCATCAACATTAAATAATTACGGACAGCAACAAAACAAATCCGTAAAATTTCAAACCACGCAACCAACGATTTTTGTTGACGTTGACAGATCATATAAGATTCGGATACACACGCACGCTTTGTTCGCCGAAGCTGGCCCAACCAAGGCCCTACACACAATCATAACCTTTATCATAGGCTTTAACCGGTATGAAAAATACCGGTTATATGGATTTTTATTAAGTTTGGTTTTTTAGCGTTTCTGGGATTACCTACATTTGAACCTCTTTGTACTACTTAATTTTCCCCATGGACTTTTTTTTTTTCGATTATTATTGATTTACTTTTGGAGTTTTGCGCGGGAATCATAACGAATAGCTTCTGTATTGCGTTTCTTTCTTTCTAATTTAGTTTCACGTGGCTATTATTGTGATAGTGTAGTGGGATTAGCACTTGGGATTAGCATAATAATATGCCGGTAGTGAAAAACAATGTGGTGAAAGTGGGAAATAAGTACAGCAATCGTGTATGGTTCGAATCGACACTCCCACGTAAATCATCATCAAGTATTGGAATGTGGGCACCACACTCGCCGTATGATTCAGATTGATATTCCCGCGCAAAAGTCTGTTGAGCATTGGAATTAGAATCACCGGCGCATTTCATTGACTTTTTTTAGGTTAGCAGGTTAAGATTAGCTTATAAGTTCACTGAAGAAAATATTACTGAAGACTAGGCTGCATGGGCTCACGCTCATGCCTTCCGAAATGGAAGAATTGTTAAAAAAAAATGTATCCGAATGTTTGGTTTTGGCGGGAACCACGGAAATAGTCGTCGCGAGCGAGGCTGAAGGTGTGAAGGGAATGGGAAGGCAAGGCATGCAGGAAAGGAAGGAAAGTAAATACAAGAGTTAAATTTGTTTTTTATTTATTTATTAATCTTAGCGAGTTTTTTTTCATAAACTGGAATCGGTAAGTCTTTACCTATTTTAATCTTACCATACCATACTTACAAAAGTCATTTAGATCCAGATCCTTCTGTTAGACCACCAAGTAGACCTTCCGCCCCAGATCCTCCAGAACCTGTTAGACCACCACCGGTAAGACCTCTAACGAATTGCCAGCTCCACCAACTAATCCACCGCCGGAGCCACCTCCCAGCAGATTGTCAACTGTGCCGGTCACGCTGTGTAGAACATCAGGCAAACCTCCAGAACCACGACCGTCTAACAGTCCATCGACAGTTTGGGTCACCGAGTCAAGTATCCCAGTCACTCCAAATTTTCCAGAACCACTAGATGCTGTGGCTGGTTGCGATTTTCCAGCGTCTCCTGCATTTGAGCTTGCACTGTTCATACCGTTTCTCGAAATGGGACTTTTTGGAAAACCGGAGGAATAACCTCCAGCTGCGCTTTCAGGCTTGGCGATGCAGACAATGACGTGGATGAGCGAATCCAAAAGCGCGTTGACGTCTATTCCGCTGTTAGCATTATTTGCTTTATCCATCTCAAGGGCTCGTGCTAAAAGCAGCAGCGCGCCGAGATCATCCGTGGCAGATGATGATTCATCACAAGATGAACCGCATGGTGATCCTGAAGGGCATTCCATTAATGCCATAGAAGGCATAAAATGGCGGACTATGCTTTGTCCTTGGCAAGCCTGAAAATAATCAAGGAGTTAACATAACCATATGAAATGATTCATTATGAAACAAAATAATTCTGAATCTGTGTTCTGAACTAAATCTTACCACATATAAAGTCGCCAACACCATCAAGCATACGCTTTGAAGATACGCCATTGTTACTGTGTTACCTTCGTCGAATAAATCGGCTGTTTATGTATGTTCGCCTAATCTAGCAAGAGTAGCTGACATTGCAACATACAACACCTAGACAAGCACGTGCTCTTAAAGTGACTTGTTAATACGAAGTCTAAAGGAAAAGTCACGTAAAGTAAGTCAATGAAGCAATATTCGTAAAACCTGATATGGAATGGAAGCATTCGAAAATTAATGGGGTCTTATTATTTAACTGCTTACTAATTCCATGCTGGACTGAGAGCGATACAAAAACATAGAATGCTTCAGCGGTATCTTTTTCCTGGCATACCGTAGAAATCAGTAGAGGATGGGAGACGAGGGTTTCAGTGTTTGCCATTTAGTATTAGTAATACCCAAGACGTGGTGAGGACGCCATTTTATGAGATCGTTGACGCTCTGCCCACCCCGCCCCGTAACGTAAGGGATACAGGCATACAAAATAATGAGGTGGTCGTCTAGTAATCGCTGCCTACGTGATTTATCCACTCCACATATTGTTGAGACGTTTATTTTGTCAACACACAATAATTTAGAAATTATAATCATGGACACAGGACCAAAGCAGAGAAGGCAAATGAATCCACGTTATAAAGCCAATATATTTTCTATCCTAACATTTGGGTGCGTGATTCAACCAGAATTTATTATAGCATAGTGGAGATTAGAATTAGATCTTCTTCTATTAAGCGGGTTTTCGAATCGATGAACAGGTGGCATCTTAAACCACTTAATAGCACAGCTAAATAGTTAATAGGAATCTCACATAGTTTGTGTAACGACCACAACCTTTGGGTCAACCGACGGCTCAACGTGCCCTCCGAAGCACGAAATTATTTTTCTTGACAGACATCGATTAGGTAAACGTAGTGCAAGTTGATTATCAGAAGACTATAGTACCCGCCAAAGCCAAGTCAATTAACCCTTGTCGAAGTTTACCTCAGATGATTTACTTAGATTTGAAAAACTAGGTTAAGGCAAGCTAGCTAGGCCATTGATCGATTAATAATTGCAGATGGACGATAGAGACCTTCAAACTTGGCTACACCAGAGATATCAAAGACGCAGATCTTTATGCTCCTTTGCCAGAACATCGCTCGGATGTCTTAGGTAATAAAACTTACCTACCAACTAGTGTACTTAGATTCAAAGATGACTTATCTTTTCGGGTCCATCCTTAGGAGTACCCACAGGAGTTGGGAAATATACAGATTCGGAAAGCTCTCGCAGTCCAAATATTTTTTTTAAAAAGAATTATAATAAAAAATAGGCTTAATTCATATCGATTTTTCTTTATGATCAGGTGACGCTATTCAAGCTGAATGGGATCGCGAGGTAGAACGCCATAGGTCTAATAACCGAAATTCCAAGCCGAGTCTTATGAAGGTGATCATCAAGGTATTCGGGGCGGAATTGATGCTTTTCGGGCTAGTTCTGGCTGCTATGGAGTTCCTTATAAGGTCACAATAATTTTTAATGCGGTACTTAATACTTAACTTTTCAGTACTAAAGGTGCTTACTTTCTTATATTTTCTGTTCGAACAGATTACAGCAGCCCTTGTTTCTTGGTTTACTTCTGCGCTATTTCAGCCCAATACATGTTTTGAAAAATGAAACGTAAGTAACTTAATCACAGTCAACCAACCTGATGCAAGGAAACCAAGTCGTGAGCTCAAAATCTTGACTAAAATTGACTCCTGTTAATATTACTTCTGCTATGAGAGAACAGAAAGGGACGGCAATAATTCTAATTAAGATTTAGTTTGGTCGTGAGCTCACCGAATCGATAGCATTATCTTCTTTCGAAGCACACAATTTTACGCAGTTGATCATAATTACATATTTATAATTCATATTCTACGAATTGTCTGACTATTGCTTTGCTATTGCAGTGCCAACTACACATACGTGAATCGCCTTTTCCATTACTACGAAACGGAGAGTGGTGTAAATTGGGGCGAGGCGATCTTCTTCGCTTTCGGCGTGGTGTTCTGCAGCACCGTCAATGTGATGGTGCAGCACCCCTTCATGATGGGCGTTATGCACATCGGCATGAAGATGCGCGTTGGCATCTGCAGTCTTATCTATAGAAAGGTTAATACCAATATTATAGGGTCAAGTCATACTTGCGTAGTCGCACACAAACGAAAATACAAAGACTTTCCCACCTCATTTATGAAATACTACTCGTAACGTTAGGCTTATAAATTTCCAGGCTTTAAAAGTGAGTCTGCAAGCGATATCTGAACACAGCGCAGGTCTAGTGGTGAACCTGATGGCTAACGATGTCAACAGGTTTGATACTGGCCCAATCTTCGTACATTACCTCTGGATAGGACCTATAGAAACAATAGTTAGTACCTTTATGTTCCTTATCATTATCAGACTATAGGCAGAAACAGTATCAAAGTTACATAAAGTGCAAAAACAATAGGATAGCATAGTCTCCAGGACCCATTAAAATAAAAGAAGAAAAGAACCTTATGTACATGTTATTAAAAATTGTTTATCCGACCGACCATGATACTGAAACTGAAATCCAGTTTTTTTCCCAGTTGATGACGGCGTATTTGTATCGGGAAATGGGTATGGCTGCTGTATATGGTGCTCTGATCATCATAGCTGTTGTGCCTTTCCAAAGTTAGTTCTACTTTCAATTGATAAAGAGTTACTTGCAGCATAACTTAGAAAACTTTTAGAATAATCTAAACTTTCTTCAGTATTCTTGGGAACCAAGAAAAGATATGAAAATATTGTAGGGAAGGTCAAGTAATGTTATGGTTTCAGATACAAGAAAATATCAGTTAAATCGCTAAATTGGATTGGTGATACATTACTTTTCTTCTGTGATGTACCAGGTCTTTCCGCTCCTAGGAGGTAGCGTGGTGCCAATTCTGGCGGAGTCTCTTCTCCTTCTGACGGTTCCACTACAAACAGTTATAAATTTCCATTAATATTACAGGTTATTCAGCGGTGATATTTAGTTTTATTGTTAGATATCCGTGTTGGTCCATATGGTGGTCCCAGTTGTGTCGAATACGTCTTTACAGAAATAGTCACCGGCGTTGACGTCAGGTGGGTAGTATTTTTCTAAATTTGATACATCGTTAGTATTTTTAGAACTGTCCATTGTCATGTCATTGACCATCCTGAATGACTTGTTGAACCTCTTATATTGATTATACACAGTGCCAAATATTATTAAAAATATATACCCAAAGTAACACGTTTCTTGGGGCGGTTAGTCTCAATGGACGTGGTGACGTGAGCTCGGAGGCGACTTGGCAACTGGCACTCTTCACTCAACAGATAGTTGCGAATCCTCTGAACTGCTACCCACATTTCTGCTATCTATAACATTAGGTTTACAACTATGATTCGTCTTGTACAGAACCTCTGATACTTTGATATTTATTATTATGATATTTTCTGTTTTATTCTTTAGACATCTAACATTAGGTCTTCCTGCTGCGATGAGAGACTTGGGTTCCATTCCCGATCCCTTATATGTTTCAACTCATACATTTATTCAAGTGACGACGTTTATAAGCCAATTCTGTGTTAAGGCTTAATTTTTTTAAAGAATGAACAATAGATTTTTTTTTCTGTAGAATAATCTTACCTGTCCAACAGCTTGAGGAAAATACAGAGTCATGGTCTGCTTAACAATGTTGTAGTAGCAAGTAAGGAAGAAGACGTTTTCAACGGTGATGTTCCTCTGGTACGTCACGTAGAAGAACACCGTGATGAAGATCCCGAACCGGGACGTGAACATTATGAATGACATTATTACACCGCGGATTATCGACGTCATCTTTATGTTAAAGATTTCTTGCCTGTGGAACACGATATCAAAGTTCATTTCTGAAATCACCTATTAGAGAAAGAATAACTTTTACTATTATGCTACGAAAATGCACTGGCATCATATTCTAGTCTCTTACCGCCTCACGAAATCAATTATCTTTCGAAATGGTTTCTCCCAAGTATACATTTTAATAACTTCGATGCCCATCACAATTTCTTTCATCAGCCTTACTCTCTCGTCCGACTTTATGGCTGTTCGTCTTCTATAGAATGCTGTCTGGGTTCCCAAGAATACTGAAGAAAGTTTAGATTATTCTAAAAGTTTTCTAAGTTATGCTGCAAGTAACTCTTTATCAATTGAAAGTAGAACTAACTTTGGAAAGGCACAACAGCTATGATGATCAGAGCACCATATACAGCAGCCATACCCATTTCCCGATACAAATACGCCGTCATCAACTGGGAAAAAAACTGGATTTCAGTTTCAGTATCATGGTCGGTCGGATAAACAATTTTTAATAACATGTACATAAGGTTCTTTTCTTCTTTTATTTTAATGGGTCCTGGAGACTATGCTATCCTATTGTTTTTGCACTTTATGTAACTTTGATACTGTTTCTGCCTATAGTCTGATAATGATAAGGAACATAAAGGTACTAACTATTGTTTCTATAGGTCCTATCCAGAGGTAATGTACGAAGATTGGGCCAGTATCAAACCTGTTGACATCGTTAGCCATCAGGTTCACCACTAGACCTGCGCTGTGTTCAGATATCGCTTGCAGACTCACTTTTAAAGCCTGGAAATTTATAAGCCTAACGTTACGAGTAGTATTTCATAAATGAGGTGGGAAAGTCTTTGTATTTTCGTTTGTGTGCGACTACGCAAGTATGACTTGACCCTATAATATTGGTATTAACCTTTCTATAGATAAGACTGCAGATGCCAACGCGCATCTCATGCCGATGTGCATAACGCCCATCATGAAGGGGTGCTGCACCATCACATTGACGGTGCTGCAGAACACCACGCCGAAAGCGAAGAAGATCGCCTCGCCCCAATTTACACCACTCTCCGTTTCGTAGTAATGGAAAAGGCGATTCACGTATGTGTAGTTGGCACTGCAATAGCAAAGCAATAGTCAGACAATTCGTAGAATATGAATTATAAATATGTAATTATGATCAACTGCGTAAAATTGTGTGCTTCGAAAGAAGATAATGCTATCGATTCGGTGAGCTCACGACCAAACTAAATCTTAATTAGAATTATTGCCGTCCCTTTCTGTTCTCTCATAGCAGAAGTAATATTAACAGGAGTCAATTTTAGTCAAGATTTTGAGCTCACGACTTGGTTTCCTTGCATCAGGTTGGTTGACTGTGATTAAGTTACTTACGTTTCATTTTTCAAAACATGTATTGGGCTGAAATAGCGCAGAAGTAAACCAAGAAACAAGGGCTGCAG
>JARACY010005502.1:0-21518 GCA_029255725.1 Scrobipalpa atriplicella | reverse complement strand
CCATGATTTTTTTAATTACCAAATTCAGACCAGTGTTCATCCTATATCAATCAACTGGACCCGCCAAGTCTATAAATTCATAACTCTACCGATGACTGTTCATGATCTGCCGGGCGGAGCAGGAAGTTTTGCGCGAAATAAAAAACTGTCACAATGTATTCCGTGACATTTAAGGAGCAAGTAGTAAATACCAGGGCAGTACGTTATGAAGTTTCCACTGTACTGTAATTAATGGAGTTGATCAATGATTTTGATAAAAATATTTCAAAATCATCAACAAAAGAAAGATCTAACAATATATTTCCATGCTAGACTGGGAGTGATAGAAAAACATTGAATGTGCCAGCTGCATCTCCTCCCGGGCATGCTGTAAAAACCAGCTAAGTGATTCGAGGGTATATTGTAATTTAGGCGATGGACTGACAACCTGTCACTACAGCAATATAAATAATCATATGTAATATAATAACCCTTGAAATTTGGGAGACGTGGCGGAACGACCTTTGTTTAGCTCGTTTTTGCTCTGCCTACCCCATTACGGATAAAGGCGTAATTTAAATTATTATATTTTATTTATTATTTTATGTATTGTATTTTATGTATGTATGTTATGTAGTACGCAAATATTCTTCCTCTTATTTTATTTATTTATTTATTTATTTAACTTTATGCACAAAAATCGTACATGGGCGGACTTAACGCCTCTTCTATCGAGTGAGTTTTAGAGTCGAACAACGATCATACTCATAGCCCCCACTAGGATTCCCTGTATCGGGATGCCATGGACATACACAGAAACAACCATAAAGAACGCCTAGACCCAAAATTTCAATTGATCATTCAAATGTCTGCCCCGGCCGGGAATCGAACCCGGAACCCTCTGCGTAGCAGGCAGATTCATTGTCAACTAGGCTGTGCGGGCCGTCGAAAGTAATGGTACGGGAAGTCGAGGTCAAGTCGTTCAAATCATATGTCAAATATTTTGCACTTTGACAAGAAATAAAAAATGAAACATTTTACATTTCTGTATATCGTTCCAAAATTAGTTGTTGTCGATTGGAACCTCCCTTTTCTCCGCTTGGGCCCAGGTTGCTACAGATCGGTTCGACGTTGCCCCTTAGCTGCCACTTAACTTAAAACAATTTTAGCCTGCAAAGTCTAGCTCTATTTTCGAAAGTACTTAATCCTTAAAGATTACTAAACGGTGTGAGGGAAGGAATCTGGGCTGATATGATAACAATTATTATTAAGGTCTTGATATTTTTATAGATATCAGTTTCTTCAAAAGGATGTAGTAATATTTATG
Source organism: Scrobipalpa atriplicella (assembly GCA_029255725.1). Classification (NCBI taxonomy): domain Eukaryota; kingdom Metazoa; phylum Arthropoda; class Insecta; order Lepidoptera; family Gelechiidae; genus Scrobipalpa; species Scrobipalpa atriplicella. Next base: position 20,212 of record JARACY010005502.1, on the reverse strand, counting down.
AATTCTCACATGTGGTTACTAGCTTTTTGCCCGCAGTTTTACTCACATACCTTTTCAAAGTTCGATCAAGTGTACCTATGAGGTATTTGTTAAAAACTAAATACGCATTTAAACTGAAAAAGGTAGATTCGGTGGAACGCAGAGCAAAGAGGCTCATTGGCGACAAAAAACTGCTAGAAACCAAGTTTTGCAGCCTGGAACATCTACGTAAGGTTTCTTGCTTGTCGGTCTTCTACAGGCTGTACTTCATTGAGTGTGCTCAAGAGCTCTACGACCTTATCCCATACTCATACTCATACTCATAATGTTTATTGCAATGTCATAATTAATAAGGTACATTCTTAGCGAGTTACAAATAGGTCTTATTATACATTAATTAAGACACCCCGTCAGGGCATAGCAATATTATAATAGCAGACAGAGGACACTACTGTTTACAATTTTTAAATATTTAGTTCACTTAAAAAATAAAATAAAAAACAATGTAAGAAGTAAGTAGGAAAACTTATAAACTTAAAATTATCAACTTAGCTACTAAGCTAGGTACTAACCTATTATCATTTTGAGATCAAAATCTTACCTATCCCGCCAGTTCCCTTCTACCATCAGACATCTAGACGCACCGCAGGATATCATCCATACCTGGTCGATATTCCACCAATACGGACTAAGCGCTTCCAAAACTCTTTCATAATGCGCACGGCAAAAGAGTGGACGCAGGTAGTGGCATCTGTGTTTCCGAATGCGTAGAATCCCCAACACTTCAGAGTTAGAGTGAACAGGCATCTTCTGGGTGAGCTCGCTCAATCGTCGACTTCATCTCAGTCGCTCCCGACCTAGACTGGAGTCAAGAGCAAACCTATTTGTAATAAAAAAAGGGTATTTTTTTTAAAATTAGGTCTTCAATGTACAGACATACTCGTACCTACTTCTGTTTACAGTTTTATATTAGCGCATATTAGGTAATGAGTTCTTGATACTGATTTATAATTATTACTTTTTGTCCCTTTCTCAATATGTCCTTACATATCAATTAATTTCTCAGAGATAACAAAGAGACATAACATAACTTGCGCACCTAGAATATTCATCATCATAAGCCACAATAGTCCACTGCTGTATATGGGCCTCCCCAAGAGGGGATAATGCCATACTCACCACGCTTGGCAGGCGGGTTGGTGATTGCAGTAGAAGTTTTCCATTCACAGGGAACGCTGCTGCATATTGCCTGGATTTATCCCTTAGTCGCCTTTTACGACACCCATGGGAAGTTATGGGGTGATACTATTGTAACCCGGCACCACACGGGATATTACCCTGTTTATTTATAATGAATTTGTATTATTCCACCTATCTGAATTTTTGTGACAGCGGCCAATCTCCCAGAGTTCAACCATCTGCGGGACTTAGTTTTTGGTGCCCGAGTGTTTGCGCAACACACACTTCAATATCTTATTCTGATGGGACATACTGACTGACATGACCAGAGAGAAATCAGGCGCTGGACCGATTATTTACATACCCATCCGACAGCATGGATCATCTTACTTTCCGGACAATCAGGTGATCACCCTACAGTGCCCTAACCAAACTAGAAACAATAACACAAAATCGTTGTCCCCCAACGGGACTCGAGCCCGGGACCTCTGGGCCCATGGCTCAGACCACTACCGCAAAATATAATAATAGTACCCACTACACCACGAAGGCACTAGACCTTGGTAGAGAGATGCCAATGCCCATCAGTGGATTAGGACTAGTTAGCTGCATGGTCGACTCTATCTCGGTCACTTCTGTTTTAGACTAAAGTCAAGCAAGATCAAGATCCTCTTAAAAAGAACTAGAATATTTTTTTACAATACGCCAAGTGAAAAGGAAACCGTCAGGTTACAGTAACAGGTGATTTCTATTGTCAACCTGGATGTCACAACTGTACGCTCCGATGGTGGACATAATACATACCTGCAAGTAGGCAAATTACGGAAGGTAGGTACCTAACTGTTTTAGATTTTTTTCCGTAACACTTGATTATCGTCTGGACTGTGTTGTGTGTGTATTTGACTCTGCTCCGATCAACGCTGACCTAGACAAAATGAATATAATCCATCAAAAACCGGCTACCGAGTCGAACTCGCTCACCGAGGCTTCCGTACCAACTTGGGGGTATTTAAAGCGAATATAGAACCCTCCCTCGAGCACCCAGACTTTTTTCACCTAAAAATATCAACTGGACTGAAGGACAAACTTAAGTTTGCTGTTGTCCTCATACTAGATATAGGGAGACGTGTCTTTTCTAATCACGTAATCACCCACCAATTAGGTATCCCACCTAATCGTGTACCTCTAAAAGCATTCAGTTCCAATAAATCCAGGCAGCTGGGCTCACTAGAGCAAGGCACTCGCAATTCCAATAAGCCTAAACTAGGAACCAATATAATATTTATATTTAGGCGCCGTACGGAATGCGGGGCGGCTGGCGGAAGGTCGTCCACAATAACAACTGACGAAATAATCGGCCACGTTGCAGGATAACAGTCTAGGCTAGGCACTAAGTTAGTAAATTGATTTGGACGTTTGTTTGTACTACCGTTTGAAATAGCATGGATTGGATGGGTTACCTCTGCGCTCTGTGGTCTATAAATAGTGCTAGTGGTTCGAGTCGTGTTTCGAGTTCGATTATTGACATCTGAGCCACAGTTTAATTCAATAGTCTGAAGCGTACGTCAGACTCATATATTATACTGTGTCTGAGCATTGGACTCTCGGGAGCTCAGGAATCTGGGTTTCGATTACGTCGACACACGAAGTTGACATAACACTGCGAGAATATTCCTACTTTGGTTAGGACAATACAGGGTAAATTGACTGATTCTCTTAAAAGTTAGATAATTAGCGCTTTGAAGAACACGCGATAAACCGTCTGTTTCGGTCGCTGACCTTTCCATAGTGGTATTTACTTAAACCATTTCAGAGGCAAAGGCATTTTCACTGATATAATATCACCAAAGTTCATCGAATCGATCGCTTGCAACTAACTACACAAATTAAAGAAATTTATTTTTAGAGATAAGCAGTGCCTGTTGTGTCGTATTTTGTTCTATGTTTCTTTCTGTATACAATAAATGGTTAAATACACAAAAACCTCAAATTTATACGAGCAAAGCCACGGGCATAGAGCTACTAAACATTATAGCTACAATATGGCTATTTTGTTGGGCTATAAACCAGTGGGTGGAAAGGGAGAAAGGGTTTCTATTCATTCGAGAACCAGTCAGAAACTAAATCTAGAAATAAACTGGTCTTAGACATTTTATTTTAAATGCCCCTGTGGTCTGGTGGTCAGTTTTAGGCACTCAATCGTAAGTCCGATTCCCAACTTCCCAAGCAAGTTGGCACAAATTTTACCACTTAGACCGTTCGCAGTTTGGTTAATAATGCACTCACATTGCTATCGATGAGAGCACAGCTTAACTAAATCTTATCTAAAATTATTGCCGTCCCTTTCTGTTTTCTCAGGATAGAAAATGTCAGTGATTTTGTGCGCGACCGAGTTCCCCCCATTTTTCGATAAGCAAGTAGTTAATGTGTTTCGGAGGGTATGTTAAGCCGTTGGTTGGTGCTCTAACTACCCCGTAAGAAATGAACTGACTCTTTGACCTTTTTGGCTGAGTTATTTCTTCTTAGCTTGGATCTTAGATGGACCTGCTCATCCCAAAATCCCAAAGGCCAAGTAAACTAACATAACCCTCAATTCAAAACCAAGTGAAGGTATAACAGTATTGCCAACAGATGTCACTGTTGCCAACGTGACCAAACCAATTACTAAACCCGACATGCCCTGGTCTTCCCGTTAGGGACGTGGCGCGAATCTTGAGTGTGTGATCCGATAGTCATTTCACTTTCTATGAGCGTATGTTTAGATAGTGTAGATTGATATAAGTAACTAGTTACGTATCAATTATGAAATAGACAAAGCATTGCTGAAGATAATTTTAAGATGTCACTTTAGAATTTATAAAATTGAGAATTAAGTTATGTGATTTTCCGCGTGATTTGTCAATTATACATACATACATACATACATAAAATCTCGCCTTTATCCCTAATGGGGTAGGCAGAGCGTAAACGACCTAAACAAAGATCGTTCCGCCACGTCTGACAAGTTTTAAGGGTTATTACAGATGTTATTGTATATTGCAATAGTGACGGGTTGTCAGCCCACCGCCTAAATTGCAATACACTGAAACCCTCGAGGCTGGTATATTATATGTTTTTATATCACTCCCAGTCCAGCAATTAATGTCAATTATAGCCGGTAAATAAGATGGTGGTTCTTTTTCCAAACTTATTATTCAATCGACTATTTCAAAAACAGCTTTAGCTGTTGACAGCCAGATCGGTTCTGATTCTGGCTTATACTGCTAATTCTCATTATTAATGTTTAATTACAAAGTATAATTCTCATGGCTATGTACTTACTTGTAAATTCACAGATAAATCAAAACATCAAATACATTGTTAATTAAAATTGCAAATCCTTATTAAAGTCGATGAATTCTGTCGAAATTGGTTAATTTAATTATTCAAATAGATTCCTACTTTCCGCTTGGGAAGTAGAGACCTAATTACATTTCCTTTGTCATACTAATCAGTTAAAAAGATTTACCTACTCAAGAACGCAGTATGCTTAACCTTAGGCTTAAGTTTAAGTTGCATCACCTTAGGCACAGATAATATAATACTGATGCCTAACGTCATACAACAAAACTGGTCCGCATTAACCGGGCAGATCGCCGGGCTAAATATAAATGGCTTTTCCTTCCAAATTGTCCACCGTGATCAGACAATTTGTATGGAAAAGCCATAAAAAAAATCACTTCTTGAAAGAATTTTCTGGTGAAAGTTGTTCAGTGTCGTTGTCTGAGCAACCCCTATCAGTTTGTGGGACGCTGTCCCTTTCACCCCGTATGTCGGGCTATAGCATCACAGTCTTCTCTGTATGGACGTCAGGTCTGAATGATCCCAAATAAGTGGTGATAGGCCACGGGCTGCCTAGCTAGTAACATACATAATCTGCTGCTTAACAGTGTGCTGTGTTCCGTCAGTCAGGATGAAGGAATACCAGTGGGTTCTGAACACTGTCTTTCAAATCGATCAAAGCAAAATGGGCGTTGAAATCCCCTCAAGCGATTGTCTCAATAGAATCTAGATGGTTCCAGGGCTGACCTGAGTCTTATTACAGAATTGGCAACAATCTAATTTTGTCGGCCTACTAGTAGGGTGGTCAGTGAACCGTGAAACACTTAAGTTTGTTTGTTTCACTTTGTACGCATGATTTGTTGTTAAAATCACGATAATTAAAAAAAAAACTCACGATAATTGATAGTGGTCGTTACACAAAACATGTCATAGGCCTAATAGCTTTGCTCTTAAAAGCTCTGACACCAGCGTGACCATCGCGATTAGCTGTTTATAGGTTTGGAATTCAGTGACCCCTAGTGGTATTGCTAGCTATCATTCTAGCTATGGCACAAACTTCTAGCAGTCCACCTCGGGCAGCCAAGTTACAGGCTTAGACATGGATAATGTCAACTGAACGATTCCACACAAATGGTGGAATGGGCTATGATCGACTAACTTTTCACAAGAATCTGACGGCGTCAAATAGCCAGCAATGTGTTGTTTTGAAAATGTAGAGTATTGTCTCCATCATGCCTCGTCCAGTTATAATTAAATTAAGTGAATTTTCCCTGATCCTGATACTACGTCATATTCTAGACCATTTTAGAATATTACAATTAAATACTACCTCAACCTTGATATGATTGTGGTCGACAACATTCCTCAGTTTTGCATATCTATTCGCGTCATTTAGCGTAGGTGCGGACAATATGCAGCTATGTGCTGTAACTGCCTGGTTACATGTGTTACTGTCAGATTGTATTTATTTTACATACATACAGTCACGCCTTTATCCCTTACAGGGTAACAGAGCGTCATAAGGCGTTTTCGCCATCTCTAAAAGGTATTGAGGGTAATTTTAGAAGAGATTGCATATTGCTGCAGTGACAGGCTGTCGTCAGTAAATCACATTACACCCAAACCAGATCACTCTCTGACTTTTCAGTATGCCCAGGAAGTGATGTACCTGGAACATTTTAATATTTTCTCAATTCAAACTCTAACCATAACATTGGCACTTAATCTTAATCTGAATACATAATGAAATTATCTATGATACTAATTCGTATGAATTATGAATATCACAATGTTGTTCTACCTGGTTAACCTTCTTTCTGACTCGTATGTTCCTGTTATATCATGATTCATGAATTCTAATTTGCTTTAAATTATGGTTTGCAACAAGTGTTTTTTTTAACAATTTTTATGCACTAAAACTTTCAATCAATTATCTGGAGGGATTTCAATGGGATGATTACCCATAAGCCATAATCCTATCTGAAAGTATTTTTTTAGGGATATACAATCACAATTGGGTACTTGACTGGGTAGCTTAAAAAATTCAAAATGTTTATACTTAAAACTAATGGCTAAAATATTGTGGATTTCATTCATCATTAAAAAAAAATGCACATTTAGATTTTAATAATCGAATTAAAAGTATATAAGTTATTGATTTGATTAGTCAATATTTATTAAAATGTGACGTCATAATTTACTATTTTCATACAAAAAAGCGTTTTTGACATTTCATAAAAAGTTGCTGATTTGACTAGTTGGAAAGTAGCCAATTGGATGATTAGCCTTCATATGAAAGTATTTATTTTTATTTTTTAGGGATAAACAATCAAAATTATACTGGACATGATTATCAATATGAAACTCTATGAACGGTCTGATTAGGTAATTTTGATAATAATTTATAGAATGCCTAGCTAGATATTAGGTTAAAGCAAATCGTTGCAATAAAACTCTCATTAGGTTTCAAAACCCATTTATTTCAGTCATTTTTTTCTCCTCTCTCTCTTTCTTCAACTCCGTTCACCAATGCGCGAGGACCTGCTGCGGGACGTACACCGGGGCCACAGGGGACAAGGGCCACGGCTGTGGGGCCACGAGAGGCACTAGAGGGGCCAATGAAGGCTTCTCCAGTTTGTCCTTCTCAGCTTTTTCTAGAGGTTTCTCTTCTTTCTTCTCGTCGAGTTTGTTCTCTTCCTGTAAAATTGCATAAGCTGTTATTAGATATAATTTTATGCAAGGTTAGTTCAGCATGATCATGATCAAATGCTTCATGAAAAACCATTAGCTGAGAAAGGGTCGAATATGACAATGTTGTTAAAGAATGTAGTTTTTATATGGAAAAATGTTCTTAGCTACGTAAAGTTCGGCATAAATGTTTTTGTGAAAATACCTATTTTGAAATGAAAAATTATTATGGTCTATGATAGTGATAATTTTCCGCTACCATTATTTACTTATGTATGATTGTTTACATTTATAGTGATAATTAACCGCTAAATGTGTTTGATCTTTTGCCGAATGTGTAATGTAATGGTGATGCCAGCAATCTGTGATTCTCAATAATGACCGTCCCAATATTAACGATGATGATGATTGAAAATGAATTTAAAATATACCTTGCTTTCAGCATTATTTTCTATTTCATTGTCTTTTAAATGCTTTTCATTTGTGTGTTTGGCCGTAATATCAGGACTGTAGAATTGTACAGGTGATATTATATGAGATGTCAATATCCTCGCAGGGAATAGAAACACCTTATGTTTATCCTTGTCAGACTCGGATATCTTCACTATTTCTTTTTCTGTCTCTTTCAAATCTTCTTGCTTAAGAATATTAGGATTGTAATAGAAATGTGTTATAGGAGAAATCGGTTGTGTTCTGTAAACTGTATAAACTAATTTGTCATTTCCATTTTCATTTGTTTTACTTTCTTTATCATTTTCTGTTTTGGTGGTATTTGAAGGAACATATACAACAGGAGAGAATGGATTAAACGCTGATGGAAATCCGGCATAGAATTGTACCTTTTTGTCCTTTTCTAGTTCAGATTTTTTGCCATCAAATTGTATCAATTGGTTCTTCTGCAGTTCAGCAGTCTTGAGTAACTTCTCTTTGTCTTCCTCCTTCTTGGTGATGAGACTGGTGGGAGTGTAGACGATGGGGGAGATGGGAGCGATTACAGAAGGACTGAATATAGGGTAGCTTGGGATGGGGGCACCAGGGACAATGGGGGCGCCAGGGACAATGGGGGCACCTGGGACGATGGGGGCGCGAACTAAGGGCGCTGGGAGCAAGTTGGGAGCCACGTAGGTGGGGAGGATTACACCTGTGGACAAGGAAGATTTGATGAGCATACGCAACATTAAAGTATCATGTTTATGGCTTACAATAAGCTTTCAAACCAGCATATTTTATACAGCTTATATTTTGGAAATCATAATGAGTTTAAAAAACAAGTAAGGCATCACTATTGTAAGGCCTTTTTCAAAGCATTGCATATTGTAAGGCATTTTTTTTTATCTGGCCTAGCCAATCTAAATACCTCCAAGAGCAGACCTGGCAATAGCATCAGCGTTAGACGCTACACTACAGCACCGTCTATTTTAGCCGCAGCTGTTTATACCGCGTCTACAGCTTGCCATTTCTTGTCCTCGTTGGCCCAAAAGTTTTCTTCAATCTTTTCTTTGACCTATTCTGTCCTTACCTCCAAGAGCAGACCCTATTTCAGCTGCAACAGATTTAACGGCGTCGAGTACTTGCCATTTCTTGTCTTCAGTGGGCCCATAAGTTTTCTCCAGTCTATTCTTTAACCCTAGTCAATCTGTTTTCATGGTCTTACCTCCAAGAGCAGATTTGGCAAAAGCATCAGCGTTAGACGCTACAGCACCGTCTATTTTAGCTGCAGCTGTTTGTACCGCGTCCAGAGCTTGCCATTTCTTGTCCTCGTGGGCCCAAAGGTTTTCTTCAGTCTTCTCTTTGACTAGGGAATCGTATTCGATCAACTGAAAATATAATCGAAATTTTTGTAGTTTAATAATACCTAGCGTTTTGTCTTGTAAAGTCTTGTTGTCAGTGACATGACTTGGAGTTAAAGTTGGTTCATGCGAACTGCTCGTTACTGTGGCTTATGTCGGTGGTATGTGTGTAGCAGTCATTAGTAGGTAGTTACTTCACTTATACAATTTCTTTGTTGGATTTTTTATAACCAACAAACAACTTGTAATATTGTGTTAGAAAGATCTCCAATGCTATACACTTTCTATTTCCTGTGTCATTTCTGTCTCGTGCTCTCTTTCTGCTTATATCGGGTGTAAGAGACAGCGCACCGCAAACTGATAGGGGTTGCTTAGTCAACGAAACTGAACAAATCTCACCAGGAAATTCATTCAGTAATATTTGCCTTTCTCATATAAAATGTTTGAGCACCTCGATCAGACAATTTGTATGGAAAAGCCAAATTAGATTTTCATTTCCTGAAAGAATTTCTTGGTGAAAATCGTTCAGTTTCGTTGATTGAGCAGAGCAACCTCTATCAGTTTGCGGTACGCTGTCCCTTACAACCGGTATATTTTGTTAGAGCACATCTAATAGATGAAACTCTATACTTACTTTTTCATTGTTCTCTTCCACAATCTTGTCAACAGCAGCGCGAGCCTGGTCTTCTGCTGCCACCTGCAAAGCATTCAGTATTTTAACTTTATCATTTTGGAAACCTGTTTCATGTTTCAAGTTTTTCATAGCTAGTTGCCATTGAACATTTTATATGTGTATCAACATCAAAACCTAGCATTTCTTCATCTACTCTACTTAGCTCTTCATCGGCATTCATCGGCTTTGGTCTTCAACATGTTCTGGTATCTGATCGTTATCTTCCATGTCCGCTTTAACGACGTCCAACCAGCTGATGTTGCTAATTTGGGAGATACATGTTGAAGACAGTTGTTCGAGTGATGAAGAATTGGAGAAGGGTAGCTAGCTACGCCTCTGGTCGGGTGTTGCTCGGTGTTATACATACATACATAATAATCACGCCTTTATCCCTAATGGGGTAGGCAGAGCGTAAACGACCTAAACAAACGTCGTACCGCCACGTCTGACAAGTTTTGAGGGTTATTCCAGATAGATCTGTATATTGCTAATAGTGACAGGTTGTCAGCCCATCGCCTAAATTACAATACTGAAACCCTCGGATCCCTTAGCTGATTTTTACAGCATACCCGGGAGGAGATGCAGCTGGCACATTCTATGTTTTTCGATCTCTCCCAGTCCAGCATGGAAGTAATCCTGCTCATGCTCGGTGTTATCAGGGGACCGAAATCCAACCGGGAATGTTTGGAACTTGTATATCTGCAGTACGCTGAGAAAACTTCCATACCGCGTTTCAGAACTTGCGTTTCTTGTAGTGGCGCCATCTATTGCTAAACATTTTTTTTAACTTACTTGAGCGTTAATAGCAGCGGCCTGTATGTCGCCCGGGTCGATGGTCGGTGTGACGACTGGCAACACTGCTAAAGGCGCTGCATACTTTAATTCTCCAGATGGCGCTGCCGCCGCGACCGCTAGGAGGGCTGTGAGAATCTGTGGAAATTAAATAGGGTGTCCAAATCGGAACTTCGAATATTTAAATACACAATACTAATAGGTTGTAAATGCAAACGATCTATAATACTATAGATATTTAATATAGTTTCTAAAGCTTACAAGAAAAAAGCCAGGATGTTTAGGATTGGACTGCGTTGGTTCCGTTGGTAGTGTAAAAGGTATTCCAACTACCTATAAGGTCGCAATTGGGTACTTGACTGGGTAGCTTAAAAAATTCAAAACGTTTATACTTAAAACTAATGGCTAAAAATATTGTGGATTTCATTCATCATTAAAAAAAAAATGCACATTTAGATTTTAATAATCGAATTAAAAGTATATAAGTTATTGATTTGATTAGTCAATATTTACTAAAATGTGACGTCATAATTTACTATTTTCATACAAAAAGGCGTTTTTGACATTTCATAAAAAGTTGCTGATTTGACTAGTTGGAAAGTAGCCAATTTCTAAATTTCAAATCCTGTCAGGAATAACATTTTGGATTTCTTATTTTTAATATCTTCGAAATTAAATAGAATGGTGTCTTTGTTTCCTATGTATTTTGTCCTTTGTATAATTTTGTGAATGGTTATTAAATAACCCTTGAAAGTCGGGTAATAAATAATAATAAATTAAATTAATTAATTAATATAATAATAAATTAAATTAATATATTTAGATGCTGAATTATTTTAATTAGTCTTAAATCATATATTTAGCTACGTACGCTACGTACAATTATTCGCTCTGTTTCTATAAATTTACATCAAATAATTAATGCGAAATCAAACAAATAATTATACATTTACGAAGGCTGTCCAGTTAATTAATTCGTTTGCCAGTAATTATGCGTTGGTCTAGTTGTCGTTTAAAAAATAAAAATGGAGCCGGTTTGAAAAAAGAACTGTTTGTTTGTTGCGTTCATAAAAATACGATTTCAAAGGTGACCGGTAGACGCCAGGTATGAGGTATGCAATGGTCTTACCATTCGTTTTACGATATAAAACTTGCAGTTTATTAATATAACTGCCTCCGTGGTCTAGTGGTCCGAGCCATGGGCTTACGATCCGGAGGTCCTGGGTTCGATTCCCAGGGGGGGGGACAAAGTTGATATTGGTCAATTTATCACTTTGCGAGGTTTTCCCCAGTTTGGTTAGGACATTGCAGGCTGAATCACCTGATCGTCCGAAAAGCAAAAGGATTCCGTGCTTCGGAGGGCACGTTAAGCCGTCGGTCCCGGTCGCTGTCTTTGATAGTGGTCGTTACTGAAACCATGTCAGAGGCCTATAGCTGAGCTACTAGGCGGTTTGAAAACTCTGACACCAGGGTTTATAGGGTCGCTGTTCGACTCGAAAATCCACTCGCTAAGAAGAAGTTTATTGATAGATTTTTGAACTTTTTGGTTTAAGTCTTATATACTTATACGTATTGTTTATTTTATGTTTAAAGTTGCTAAAGTTCACACACACACAATCACGCCTTTATTCCTAATGGGGTAGGCATAGCGTAAACGACCTAAACAAAGGTAGTTCCGCCACGTCTGACAAGTTTTGAGGGTTATTCCAGATTAAATTTGATCTGTATATTGACAGGTTGTCAGCCCATCGCCTAAATTACAATACTGAAACCCTCGAATCCCTTAGCTGATTCTTACAGCATGCCCGGGAGGAGATGCAGCTGGCACATTCTATGTTTTAATATCACTCCCAGTCCAGCATAGAAGTAAAATTCCTTGGGAAAAAGGGTAGGTAATATCACGAGGTTTTGGTCTAAAGCGAATGAAATTTTATCATGTAAATACGATTCGTAACGAAAATCTAACCCAACTTGAACCGATGCAAACTACCTTTCAAGTTAAGTTATACATTTCAAGCATTCCCGCCATTCTATCACAAAACACTTCTGACCACAGATTATAAACGCGCTTTTCTTTTTAAAATCACTGATCTGAACTGCGACAAAGGAAAGACACTTTCAGCCAAGGACGATTTCAAACAAGCAAGATTTTATCCATAAAAGCACTATTTAAATTTAAGTTATTTATATCTAGAGATTAGAAAGGCACGCTTTGTTTCAAACACACAATATTGAAGGACACTTTTGACCACAGATTATATAAACAAAATTTCCATAAAAGCACAGATAAGACAAAGAACACATTTCCACGCTTTTCTTCATAAAAGCACAGTTTAAAACTAAGACAAAGGATAACAAAACTGGACTGACCAGAACTCTCATCGCGTCTACTTCGAAGGCTACTGATCGCATTCAAGATGCAACGTTCCGTTTTTATATTCACCGCCTATAATATATATAGAACAACTGGCTGGATGGACCGCAAAAAAGAAGAAATAATCGAAAAAGTAATAAACGGGATAAGGTTGCGTCAGACTTGCGAGTTTTGGTTCCGTAGCTCTCTGAGCTGATAATGCCTCGGAAAATCCGAAGTTTAAAGAAAGGTTTAGCATGTTATGTACTTTTAATTAAAGCCTGATGGTTGATGAGACCTCCTCCGGCTCCAGAGTTTTCCTAATTTCCCTTTGTCTTGGACTGGTTTACTCTGTTGTCTCGCTAATTCGGGAAGCAACAAAAAGTTATTAGGTATGTTAGTTAAGGATGATTTGTTTTTCAAAATCTGTAGAATATTATTTTCGAGTTTTTGTTTGCAATTGTTTTCTTTTTCACAGTCCTCAAAAAGAGAAGCACTTTAAAGATCACCCATTCATAATTTTTTGAACCTTTTGTTGACGGATCTCCAATAATATTATAGCTCCGGCTGCAGTCCAGACGCCGGGAAGAATGCAGGAAGCGCGCGCTTTTTGACAGATGATGACCGCCATCGCCATAATATTGTTGCCGTGCAGGGTGCGTTCAAAAAAATCTTGTTAATTTTTTAAATTGTATTTTTCAGGAACTAGAGTGTACAGGTTTTTTTTTTAAATACGTCAAAGTTGTCTTATCAATCAAAGATCACCTACGTAACGTAAGTAGTCATGTTCGTGAAATCAGGTTTTTAGAGCTAGGCAAATGCAAATCTAGATAATTATTAGTTGCAAATAGTTTAAAATAGTCTCACCAATGTAAAAAGAAACTAACAGCTGTATTTAGAACTGTTTCGTTTGAAACAGTTCTAAATACAGCTGTTAGTTTGCGATTATAGAAACATCTGAAATGAAAACATGATTAAATGATTATGAGAATTACTGATTTGATAAATATTTGCAAAAATACAAACACCGACGTGAGAAACCCTTGAAAAACAATCAAATAAACTCATTGTTAATTCCTGAACGCACCCTCAACAATTTTCGTTGTTGCATCAGTCTGGCTGGCTGGGCCGCGGTCGTTCGAACACCTTTCGTAATGTGAAATTTGAACCCACTGTGCTCTGTGAAAGGTCCAATTAAGGGCTGCCAAGGGCTTTAAAATCCCTTATAGGGCAAGATAAAGATAAGTTTAAAACAAGCCCTAAGCTAGACTAGATACTTTCGTTATGTGAATATGGAACCCTCGGTGCTCTGTCCTAGGGCTGCCAAGGGCTTAGAAAACCCTTAAATGGTGAGCATGGGCGTACCCAGGTTTTGGGCCAGGGGGAGGAAAATCACTACTAGGATGTACAAAAGTTTATAGTAGGGGAAAACAGAATCGAGAAACATCTTTTAAATTTATATAAATTTATTCTGTACCTACAAACTAACCAACACGCAGCACAAACTACACGACACTTATACAGACCTCTTAGACAGAAATAAGTAGACTGTACCCCCCCTCGGTACTCCCATGATGTTGAGATAGAAAGAACCTATACAAGGTAGAGGGTTTAATAAATGCGATCCTAGTAATAATCTCATCAGCTTGGATCTGAGTCCTTACCACGTATGGTTCCGGTTCAATCACTGATCTAACCAAAAGTAAAATATAATGTTTTTAGCTCGGGAAAGAGTCTTAATCCCACAACACACGGTTAAACTCACACAGGTGAATTTGCCTGCGTTCCAGAAACTTCTTTGAACTTTTTCATCATCATCAGCCTGTATCAGCCCACTGGTGGACATAGGCCTCTTGCATGGCACGCCACTCAGCTCGGTCTTCAGCCGTTCTCATCCAATTCGGTATGATAATCTGTATCTAAGGTACCAGTTTCTTATTTTTATCTGATAGATCATCTAATTTGAAGAATATTTCATAGTTCATAGTTCTTTATTGCTTCATGTGAGTACATAAGATGATCGTTATTATAATAGTTCTTAACACATGAGCCCGGTTAGGGCACTGCAAAATGAGATAATAATAATAATAATTCTTAGTAATTAATTACAATAAACAATACACAATCTATAAATTAAAGTAAATTCAAAATTAAATTAACAAATTATTTAAAATTACGAAATAAATATAAATCATATAGATCATATTTTCATCATAATAAAAATAAATTGTTGAGTAATGAATTAATTATGAATTTTTAAAAGCATGGCAAAAACACTATATTCCGAGCCGAAAGGTAGCAAATCTTTTTTTGTGTAAAGCAAATTGTGTTCATGCTACTTTCCGGCTCGGAATATAGTGTTTTTGCCATGCTTTTAAAAATTCATAATTAATTTATTATGATGAAAATATTCTTCAAATTAGATAATCTATCAGATAAAAATAAGAAACTGGTACCTTAGATACAGGTTATCATACCGAATTTCTGCCCGCTTTTTTACGAAGGCGACTAAAAACTTAGTACTAATAAACTTAGTACCAACTGGTAACCCTATAGCGTCTACATTGCATCCATTCGCTTCTCCCTGGCTTCTCCATTATTCTTTGTAGTGCACGATAAAGATGCTTTTACACTATAAAACTCCTCGACGATCATCATCATAAGAATAGATAATGTTGTCTATCGATATCAAACAAATAATGCGCAGGAATAGTTTTTATTGCCAAATGAAATATCTTTCTCTTTCTTCAATCTCTCATTCTAATGGGACTGTGAGTGAAGGACCGACCATCCGACTGATGAGATTTAGATCAGCCTGCAACGTCCTAACCAAGTAGCAATACCAACAACTCAAACTCTTTGTTCGTTGCTGGGAATCGAATCGTCCTATATAAAGAACATTCCAGGTCCTCATTAAATGGAGTACACTACCTACAGCTCGCTAAATGTCAACCGGTGAAGTTTTTTATACATTTAAAAATGTCAGGCGCCTACGATAGTTTTACTTGGTAATTAGGTCTTGAGTTATTAAAATAGCTTTGTGAACATATACGGGGTGTAAGGGACAGCTTCCCGCAAACTGATAGGGGTTGCTCAGTCAACGAAACTGAACCACTAACGCCAGGATTTATTAAAGGAAATGAAAAAAAAAAGTTTTTTTGTAGTACAAAACAAATTGACCAGCTCGAACAGGCAATTTTTATGTTTTTTTTTTTCATTTCCAGCTGAAAGATGTTCAGTTTTGTTGTCTGAGCAACCTCTATCAGCTTGCGAGAAGCTGTCCCTTACACCCGGTATTGAGCATGAGCACACATTCTGTTTGGTTCCTTTTGTATTTATACACCCTGTACTGGACTGGGAGCGATAAATGCCGTGGAATATTCCAGTCCAGTTGCATCTCTTCCCATGTGTACCAGTGTTGGGAATTAATCGTTAAACGCATTAAAATTACTTGCCCCCACCTTGCCCCACCTATCCTCCACCTTGCTCCCACCTTGCCCCACCTTGCCCGCCCTAGCCCCCACCTTACCCCCACCTTTGCCCCATCTTCACCATCTCCAAATCAGTCAAATCAAGCATAATAGCCAAATCAGTCAATTATATGCGATTACTTGAGCATTACTGTAATCCCAAAAAGTAATAATTACTTTTGGGGATTACAGTAATAGTTAATCGTTAATGCCATTACAAAATGTAATTTGTAATAGGTTATCGTTAATCAGGATTAATTTTTGCCCAACACTGATGTGTACTTTAGGCTGGTTTTTACAAAAAAATGATTAGTGTGTTAGTATATATGTGTGCAAAAACCAGTGTTACACCAATTCAAAATACAAACTCAGTGTTACCAACACCCTTATATTTATTTTAAGACTTGATATTGTAGTAAATGTTAAAATAAAGTCAAATATAAAATTTTGATTTTTAGACATAGGTAATATGAGTTTTTCAAAATTTCAAGCTTAGTGCGCCACCTGAAGATCGAGTCGTAGATTTTTGATTTTTGGTATGAATGAACCTTATCTATCAGGTCATCGATTAACAACCCAGGAGATGCAAAAAAAATATTTAAAAAAAATTGCTTGATTCAGTCCAGCCTAGAGTACTTAGTGACGTAAGCAGAGAATTTTCTTGCATTCTGGCGAAGTCACTCTAGGCTCTAGCGATACACTTCTTTCTGATATCACCAGCAATATTTATAGTAGTGGCAAAGGCGCATTTTGTAGGTTGTTGACGCTCTGCCTACGCTATAATGATTAAAGGTGTGACTGTATGTACTTGAACAGCTCTACCTAGGTCCTACAGCCGTTATTCTTGTTATATAGGTATACTTAAATAGAATTTCGCTTATTTCTTGTCAATTATATAAATAATCTATTGAACCATAAAAATTTTCCGTTATTTTCTTCTGTAAATCTTAATACCTGCGAAACCCAATAATATTTAGATTTACTGAAACGCCTGTGGAAAACCTAATACCTATTTCGCACATTCCAAAGAGATCGTAATAACGCCAGGCAAGGTGGGAGCAAGGTGGAGGGATAGGTGGGGGCAAGGTGGGGGCAAGTAATTTTAATGCGTTTAACGATTAATTCCCAACACTGGTACACATGGGAAGAGATGCAACTGGACTGGAATATTCCACGGCATTTATCGCTCCCAGTCCAGTACAGGGTGTATAAATACAAAAGGAACCAAACAGAGAATGTGTGCTCATGCTCAATACCGGGTGTAAGGGACAGCTTCTCGCAAGCTGATAGAGGTTGCTCAGACAACAAAACTGAACATCTTTCAGCTGGAAATGAAAAAAAAAAACATAAAAATTGCCTGTTCGAGCTGGTCAATTTGTTTTGTACTACAAAAAAACTTTTTTTTTTCATTTCCTTTAATAAATCCTGGCGTTAGTGGTTCAGTTTCGTTGACTGAGCAACCCCTATCAGTTTGCGGGAAGCTGTCCCTTACACCCCGTATATGTTCACAAAGCTATTTTAATAACTCAAGACCTAATTACCAAGTAAAACTATCGTAGGCGCCCTGACATTTTTAAATGTATAAAAAACTTCACCGGTTGACATTTAGCGAGCTGTAGGTAGTGTACTCCATTTAATGAGGACCTGGAATGTTCTTTATATAGGACGATTCGATTCCCAGCAACGAACAAAGAGTTTTGAGTTGTTGGTATTGCTACTTGGTTAGGACGTTGCAGGCTGATCTAATAATCTCATCAGTCGGATGGTCGGTCCTTCACTCACAGTCCCATTAGAATGAGAGATTGAAGAAAGAGAAAGATATTTCATTTGGCAATAAAAAACTATTCCTGCGCATTATTTGTTTGATATCGATAGACAACATTATCTATTCTTATGATGATGATCGTCGAGGAGTTTTATAGTGTAAAAGCATCTTTATCGTGCACTACAAAGAATAATGGAGAAGCCAGGGAGAAGCGAATGGATGCAATGTAGACGCTATAGGGTTACCAGTTTGGTACTAAGTTTATTAGTACTAAGTTTTTAGTCGCCTTCGTAAAAAAGCGGGCAGAAATTCGGTATGATAACCTGTATCTAAGGTACCAGTTTCTTATTTTTATCTGATAGATTATCTAATTTGAAGAATATTTTCATCATAATAAATTAATTATGAATTTTTAAAAGCATGGCAAAAACACTATATTCCGAGCCGGAAAGTAGCATGAACAATTTGCTTTACACAAAAAAAGATTTGCTACCTTTCGGCTCGGAATATAGTGTTTTTGCCATGCTTTTAAAAATTCATAATTAATTCATTACTCAACAATTTATTTTTATTATGATGAAAATATGATCTATATGATTTATATTTATTTCGTAATTTTAAATAATTTGTTAATTTAATTTTGAATTACTTTAATTTATAGATTGTGTATTGTTTATTGTAATTAATTACTAAGAATTATTATTATTATTATCTCATTTTGCAGTGCCCTAACCGGGCTCATGTGTTAAGAACTATTATAATAACGATCATCTTATGTACTCACATGAAGCAATAAAGAACTATGAACTATGAAATATTCTTCAAATTAGATGATCTATCAGATAAAAATAAGAAACTGGTACCTTAGATACAGATTATCATACCGAATTGGATGAGAACGGCTGAAGACCGAGCTGAGTGGCGTGCCATGCAAGAGGCCTATGTCCACCAGTGGGCTGATACAGGCTGATGATGATGAAAAAGTTCAAAGAAGTTTCTGGAACGCAGGCAAATTCACCTGTGTGAGTTTAACCGTGTGTTGTGGGATTAAGACTCTTTCCCGAGCTAAAAACATTATATTTTACTTTTGGTTAGATCAGTGATTGAACCGGAACCATACGTGGTAAGGACTCAGATCCAAGCTGATGAGATTATTACTAGGATCGCATTTATTAAACCCTCTACCTTGTATAGGTTCTTTCTATCTCAACATCATGGGAGTACCGAGGGGGGGTACAGTCTACTTATTTCTGTCTAAGAGGTCTGTATAAGTGTCGTGTAGTTTGTGCTGCGTGTTGGTTAGTTTGTAGGTACAGAATAAATTTATATAAATTTAAAAGATGTTCTCTCGATTCTGTTTTCCCCCTACTATAAACTTTTGTACATCCTAGTAGTGATTTTCCTCCCCCTGGCCCAAAACCTGGGTACGCCCATGCTCACCATTTAAGGGTTTTCTAAGCCCTTGGCAGCCCTAGGACAGAGCACCGAGGGTTCCATATTCACATAACGAAAGTATCTAGTCTAGCTTAGGGCTTGTTTTAAACTTATCTTTATCTTGCCCTATAAGGGATTTTAAAGCCCTTGGCAGCCCTTAATTGGACCTTTCACAGAGCACAGTGGGTTCAAATTTCACATTACGAAAGGTGTTTCGAACGACCGCGGCCCAGCCAGCCAGACTGATGCAACAACGAAAATTGTTGAGGGTGCGTTCAGGAATTAACAATGAGTTTATTTGATTGTTTTTCAAGGGTTTCTCACGTCGGTGTTTGTATTTTTGCAAATATTTATCAAATCAGTAATTCTCATAATCATTTAATCATGTTTTCATTTCAGATGTTTCTATAATCGCAAACTAACAGCTGTATTTAGAACTGTTTCAAACGAAACAGTTCTAAATACAGCTGTTAGTTTCTTTTTACATTGGTGAGACTATTTTAAACTATTTGCAACTAATAATTATCTAGATTTGCATTTGCCTAGCTCTAAAAACCTGATTTCACGAACATGACTACTTACGTTACGTAGGTGATCTTTTGATTGATAAGACAACTTTGACGTATTTAAAAAAAAAACCCTGTACACTCTAGTTCCTCGAAAAATACAATTTAAAAATCTAACAAGATTCTTTTTGAACGCACCCTGCACGGCGACACCAATATTATGGCGATGCGCGGTCATCCATCTGTCAAAAAGCAGCGCGCT
>JARACY010005501.1:0-21522 GCA_029255725.1 Scrobipalpa atriplicella | reverse complement strand
ATCAGCGATTACTTTTATATTAAAATTTAAGTAACTGTACCCGAGTGACGTCACAACATAACGTAATATTTGGTTTCTTGTGTAGAATAAAAATTATTTGTACCTTCTATGTCTTTTAAAATAGCAGTGAAATAACAACGGTAGGGCACATTAATTTCGATCGAGGTGTTCATAATTTAATATGGATGACGATATTTTTAATTTTATTTGCTGAAAGATTTTTTATGAAGGTTATTAATGTTTTTGACAGACTGTTTTTGAATGTTTTGAAGCTGTTTATTAGGTAGGTTAAATCTTTGTTTTTATTATGTAGTACGTAATTCAATAAGGGGATCCCCGGTGCCGCCAGCGCCCTCATCTGTTAAAAAATCAATACTCACTGAAAACGCAATGAATCGAAAATCCGGTAGATCAGATTTAAGTATAGGTAAGTACTGAAATATATTTTAAACACTATAAATTCATGATTCAGTGTTTACAGCAGTTACAGATACCAAAAGTGCTAAAAGTGGCCGTTTTTCGCAAATTTTCTTTCTGTTACTACCACGAATTATGAATTTCAACTTTATGAGGTTCAAAATTTTTTGATTTTACTTCAATCTGATCTACCGGATTTTCAATTAATTGTGTTTTCAGTGAATTATAATTTTTTTGACTGATGAAGGCGCCACTTGGCTCAGGGTAGCCCCTTAATGAACTTATTATTCAAAACAAGATCTATTTTTGCACTATTTTGCGAGACGTTTAGGGACTATTTTCAATATTCTAATTGTAATTCTAATAATTTCTTAAAAGTACTCTTTATCGGACATGTTATTGACATAATCATGGAAAAAAACCGGTGCAATCTGGAAGTATTGCGTTATCTATTAAGTGGTTAATCCTATTTAAGATATAAACATTACATTGATTGAAAGTTAGATAAATCGCTCATCTGCGTTCCTACTTCGTAATCTAAAGGACATCGAACATCGTACAGATGGATAAGACTTCCAATTTCGGAATTACAGTATTTCAGGATCCCGGTACTTTGAGGCCCGTATTTATAATCGGCTCTCAAAAGTGACAGCGAGTTTGAGTTCGTATCAAAAATGTCATTTCAGTACAAAACGACCTGTCAAATCCATACTTAATATTGCTCTCAATTTTGAGAGCGCATTATAATTACGAGCCTTAATATCCATATAGGTACTCTACCGAGGTATAAATTTACCTCCTACCGCAAGTCAAACCAGATTAGTGCACAAAGCCCTAACACGCACTTAACCAGTATTTAGCCAGATCAGATCATTATCTGACGTTTACTGCGACGCTGACATCTGACATGCTAGGTTATGTTCTGTACAGACGAACGACATCAACTTTGAAACTTGCATAAGGGTTGTACAGTCGTACAAGGATCTTTTGGCGCTTGGGTGACATTGACAGCACAGATTACCTAGTATACATGACCTAACGGACATTTATATACTAGGTAATCTGTGCTGTCAATGTCACCTGTAAAAGACACCTTAACGCAAGCTGATAGGGGTTGCCCAGTCAAAGAAACTAAACAAAAAACAGGAAATTCTTTCAGGAAAAGAAAATTTTTTTTTTACTTTCTCTTAATGAACAAAATGATCACCTCGATTAGACGATTTGTATGGTTAAGTTATTTTTTTTCCTTTCGTGAAAGAATTTTCTAGTGCCAGTTGTTCAGTTTTGTTGAATGAGCAACCCCTATTATTTTTACGCTAAGCTGTCCCTTACACATAGGTACATACATAATAATCACGCCATTATCATTAATGGGGTAGGCAGAGCGTAAACAACCTAAACAAAGGTCGTTCCGCCACGTCTGACAAGTTTTGAGGGTTATTCCAGATAGATCTGTATATTGCTAATAGTTGTCAGCCCATCGCCTAAATTACAATACTGAAACCCTCGGATCCCTTAGCTGATTTTTACAGCATGCCCGGGAGGAGATGTCGCTGGCACATTCTATGTTTTTCTATCTCTCCCAGTCCAGCATGGAAGTACTACTTACATACACGCATATACTTTTATGAACTTGCGTCTATCTATATTTTGCTGCAGTGTTTATGAACATTCCAAGGGTTCTAAGTAAATATTAATAACTAATTATGTAATTTTTTTAAGTAAAACAAAAATATTTATGGAAATTGGTAATGTTTGCTTGATGTACTATTTACCTACGTAAGTAAATACCTACTATATATTTATTTACTTGAAAAAGGAACTTAATATACAGTTAAAATAACAACATAAGAACAAATTGAAAACTAAATTAAACAGTATTT
Source organism: Scrobipalpa atriplicella (assembly GCA_029255725.1). NCBI lineage: Eukaryota > Metazoa > Arthropoda > Insecta > Lepidoptera > Gelechiidae > Scrobipalpa > Scrobipalpa atriplicella. The sequence goes on along the minus strand of JARACY010005501.1, from coordinate 19,222 downwards.
ACAATAATTTAGGGATGGGTCACTTAAATGTATGTAATTATAACAAAAACATGTTAAGCATACTTAACAGCAAGCATTCCTTATCATTATCCTTTGATTCATAGAAAAGAGATATTGAGAATGATAAAAATAATTAAAAACGGACTGCTGAAAATCATTTATTGCATTTTGCAGTTCACCTGCAGTCTGTGTGCAGAGAGCCTTGTGATACTATTAACATTTTGTGTGAACAGCGGTTTATCTGATCTGAATCTTAATCGTGACATTCAACTGGATTTATGTACTTGTCAAAGCTTGACAGGAATACACAGTGTTTAATACAAGGTCTTTTGAATATATCTTGAAATACATATTAAATAAAAAGAAAACTAATTTAACTTGAAGTGAGTAACTTTTGCCTAGTAAACTTGGGCCCGTATTTATAATCAGCTCTCAAGAGTGACAAGAAGTTTGAGTTCGTATCAGAAATGTAACTTCAGTACAAAACGACCTGTCAAATCCATACTTAATATTGCTTTCACTCTTGAGATCGCTTTATAAATACGAGCCTTAATCAACCATGGGAAAACGACAGTCCAGAAAACTAGTTTCTATCTCTAATACCTATTTCCTATTAAAATTAAAACCAAAATATCAAAACAAAAAAGACATACATACATACATAAAATCTCGCCTTTATCCCTAATGGGGTAGGCAGAGCAAAAACGACCCAAGCAAAGGTCGCTCCGCCACGTCTGACAAGTTTTGAGGGTTATTTCAGATGATTATGATGTACATTGGTATATAGCCCATCGCCTAAAATTGAAATACACTAAAACCCTCGAATCTCTTAGCTGGTTTTTACAGCATGCCGGGGAGGAGATGCAGCTGGCACTTTCTATGTTTTTCTATCACTCCCAGTTATTTGCATAGAGAGGGTCACAGGCGTAGCTGTTGGGCGCTTTTCCACTAGACGGCACGTCAACGGCAACGGCGACGACACGGCAACGATCACGTGACAATATCTATGGGAATCGATGACATGCCGTGACGGTGCCGTGCCGGCAAGTGGAAAAGCGTGTCATATAATTTCCTTGATTTTCATACATTATCTCACCTACGATATCGTCGACGGTACCGTGCCGTCGCCGTTGCCGTTGCCGTGCCGTCTAGTGGAAAAGCGTTAAAAAAAATGAAAAGAATCACCCTGTATTAATAAATTATTTACTTTTCTACAACCTTTTTTCAGATTTGAGAATGCCTATACGATACGATAGACATATTTATGTTTTTATCGATAACCGTTATCAAAAGATATCCAAATGATACTTATATGGTACCTTTTACGATACTGTCCTTATTTCGTAATGTCTATCGATTGCGCAAACAAGTAAATTATTATTTAAAAAATATAATAAATTATTTAATAATTTTTGTTCTTCCATGCTGGACTGGGAGTGATAGAAAAACATAGAATGTGCCAGCTGCTTCTCCTCCCGGGCATGCTGTAAAAACCAGCTAAGGGATTCGAGGGTTTTAATGTATTGCAATTTAGGCGATGGGCTGACAACCTGTCACTATAGCAATACACATGACCATCTGAAATAACCCTCAAAACTTGTCAGACGTGGCGGAATGACCTTTCGGTCGTTTTCGCTCTGCCTACCCCATTAGGGATAAAGGCGTGATTTTATGTATGTATGTATGTCTTTTTTGTTTTGATATTTTGGTTTTAATTTTAATAGGAAATAGGTATTAGAGATAGAAACTAGTTTTCTGGACTGTCGTTTTCCCATGGTTGATTAAGGCTCGTATTTATAAAGCGATCTCAAGAGTGAAAGCAATATTAAGTATGGATTTGACAGGTCGTTTTGTACTGAAGTTACATTTCTGATACGAACTCAAACTTCTTGTCACTCTTGAGAGCTGATTATAAATACGGGCCCAAGTTTACTAGGCAAAAGTTACTCACTTCAAGTTAAATTAGTTTTCTTTTTATTTAATATGTATTTCAAGATATATTCAAAAGACCTTGTATTAAACACTGTGTATTCCTGTCAAGCTTTGACAAGTACATAAATCCAGTTGAATGTCACGATTAAGATTCAGATCAGATAAACCGCTGTTCACACAAAATGTTAATAGTATCACAAGGCTCTCTGCACACAGACTGCAGGTGAACTGCAAAATGCAATAAATGATTTTCAGCAGTCCGTTTTTAATTATTTTTATCATTCTCAATATCTCTTTTCTATGAATCAAAGGATAATGATAAGGAATGCTTGCTGTTAAGTATGCTTAACATGTTTTTGTTATAATTACATACATTTAAGTGACCCATCCCTAAATTATTGTAAATACTGTTTAATTTAGTTTTCAATTTGTTCTTATGTTGTTATTTTAACTGTATATTAAGTTCCTTTTTCAAGTAAATAAATATATAGTAGGTATTTACTTACGTAGGTAAATAGTACATCAAGCAAACATTACCAATTTCCATAAATATTTTTGTTTTACTTAAAAAAATTACATAATTAGTTATTAATATTTACTTAGAACCCTTGGAATGTTCATAAACACTGCAGCAAAATATAGATAGACGCAAGTTCATAAAAGTATATGCGTGTATGTAAGTAGTACTTCCATGCTGGACTGGGAGAGATAGAAAAACATAGAATGTGCCAGCGACATCTCCTCCCGGGCATGCTGTAAAAATCAGCTAAGGGATCCGAGGGTTTCAGTATTGTAATTTAGGCGATGGGCTGACAACTATTAGCAATATACAGATCTATCTGGAATAACCCTCAAAACTTGTCAGACGTGGCGGAACGACCTTTGTTTAGGTTGTTTACGCTCTGCCTACCCCATTAATGATAATGGCGTGATTATTATGTATGTACCTATGTGTAAGGGACAGCTTAGCGTAAAAATAATAGGGGTTGCTCATTCAACAAAACTGAACAACTGGCACTAGAAAATTCTTTCACGAAAGGAAAAAAAATAACTTAACCATACAAATCGTCTAATCGAGGTGATCATTTTGTTCATTAAGAGAAAGTAAAAAAAAAATTTTCTTTTCCTGAAAGAATTTCCTGTTTTTTGTTTAGTTTCTTTGACTGGGCAACCCCTATCAGCTTGCGTTAAGGTGTCTTTTACAGGTGACATTGACAGCACAGATTACCTAGTATATAAATGTCCGTTAGGTCATGTATACTAGGTAATCTGTGCTGTCAATGTCACCCAAGCGCCAAAAGATCCTTGTACGACTGTACAACCCTTATGCAAGTTTCAAAGTTGATGTCGTTCGTCTGTACAGAACATAACCTAGCATGTCAGATGTCAGCGTCGCAGTAAACGTCAGATAATGATCTGATCTGGCTAAATACTGGTTAAGTGCGTGTTAGGGCTTTGTGCACTAATCTGGTTTGACTTGCGGTAGGAGGTAAATTTATACCTCGGTAGAGTACCTATATGGATATTAAGGCTCGTAATTATAATGCGCTCTCAAAATTGAGAGCAATATTAAGTATGGATTTGACAGGTCGTTTTGTACTGAAATGACATTTTTGATACGAACTCAAACTCGCTGTCACTTTTGAGAGCCGATTATAAATACGGGCCTCAAAGTACCGGGATCCTGAAATACTGTAATTCCGAAATTGGAAGTCTTATCCATCTGTACGATGTTCGATGTCCTTTAGATTACGAAGTAGGAACGCAGATGAGCGATTTATCTAACTTTCAATCAATGTAATGTTTATATCTTAAATAGGATTAACCACTTAATAGATAACGCAATACTTCCAGATTGCACCGGTTTTTTTCCATGATTATGTCAATAACATGTCCGATAAAGAGTACTTTTAAGAAATTATTAGAATTACAATTAGAATATTGAAAATAGTCCCTAAACGTCTCGCAAAATAGTGCAAAAATAGATCTTGTTTTGAATAATAAGTTCATTAAGGGGCTACCCTGAGCCAAGTGGCGCCTTCATCAGTCAAAAAAATTATAATTCACTGAAAACACAATTAATTGAAAATCCGGTAGATCAGATTGAAGTAAAATCAAAAAATTTTGAACCTCATAAAGTTGAAATTCATAATTCGTGGTAGTAACAGAAAGAAAATTTGCGAAAAACGGCCACTTTTAGCACTTTTGGTATCTGTAACTGCTGTAAACACTGAATCATGAATTTATAGTGTTTAAAATATATTTCAGTACTTACCTATACTTAAATCTGATCTACCGGATTTTCGATTCATTGCGTTTTCAGTGAGTATTGATTTTTTAACAGATGAGGGCGCTGGCGGCACCGGGGATCCCCTTATTGAATTACGTACTACAAAATAAAAACAAAGATTTAACCTACCTAATAAACAGCTTCAAAACATTCAAAAACAGTCTGTCAAAAACATTAATAACCTTCATAAAAAATCTTTCAGCAAATAAAATTAAAAATATCGTCATCCATATTAAATTATGAACACCTCGATCGAAATTAATGTGCCCTACCGTTGTTATTTCACTGCTATTTTAAAAGACATAGAAGGTACAAATAATTTTTATTCTACACAAGAAACCAAATATTACGTTATGTTGTGACGTCACTCGGGTACAGTTACTTAAATTTTAATATAAAAGTAATCGCTGATTTAAAACCGAAAACCATGAAATTACTTTTTTTTAAAATTCAAAAAAAAATATAAAATAAATATGTTTTTTTTTTTTTTTGAACAAGGCGAATTCGTATGGGCAAAGACAAAGCTTTTATCATTTTCTGAACCAATTTCATCGTGAAATTGTTGTTCTGTCAATATCTGAAATCCCAAATTATCAAATTTTTTGAAAACTTACGCCATTATTTACATCTTTTCGTACATTCAGTGAACATTTCAATTTGGATAACTTAACACCTAACACATGCTAACTAAGGGCCGTATTTATAGTCAGCTCTCAAGAGTGACAGCGAGTTTGAGTTCGTATCAGAAATGTCATTCCAGTACAAATTACCTGTCAAATACGCACTCAATATTGCTCTCAATCTTGAGATCGCTTTATAAATACGAGCCTAAAAGCGGCTCATTAGAATGTGATGCAACTCGCGGAAACAGTTAATTTACCGGTCGTGGTGTTAATTTACATGAAACACTGTTTTTTACAAACATTGATGTCCATTCGGTAAGCACACGACTTTCGTAACTCTTAAATTTTCTGTCATGATCTTAAGAGAACACTAAGGGGTCGGTAGATAATAGGGCTAATTCAGCAGGGCTCAAAATCACTAAACCTTGTCTAAAATGGTCACCCACCTACTCTTTTCTATCCTGAGAGAATAAAAAGGGACGGCAATAATTTTATTTAAGATTTCATCGTATCTATAGCAGTAAAGTATTTGAATGCAGTCAATAAAAAAACACTCAAGTATAGACTTTTTAAACGAATCCTAACTAACAACACTATAATAAAGTTGATTATCTTCAGTGCCTTTTTTACGAGTATTTTATTAGAAGTTCATTTTAGTAAAGTCGTGTGGTAACCGAACCGACACCATTGATAAGTGAAGTCACGCCTATATCCCTTTTCAGACTAAGGCTCGTATTATAAAGTGATCTCAATATTGAGAGCAATATTCAGTATGGATTTGACAGGTCGATTTGTACTGAAATGACATTTCTGATTCAAACTCAAACTCGCTGTCACTCTTGAGAGCTGATTATAAATACGGGCCTAAACTGGGCCAAACCCAAGCGGAATACACATAGCCATATTAAAATTTGATTTTGGTGATATGATTTCATAGCTTTATTGATTTTTGGTCAGTGATGAAAAATAAATTCTCGAGTTGAATTATTTAATTTATAATTAAAAAATGTTTTACTCATTTTCCTAGTAAACAATGTTCAGGAAACAATACGCTATGGACATTATGAACTATTATATATTCTGTAGTTATGATTAAATAATAAAACTATTCTCAACTTTAGATTTGTAGTCTGTTTGTAATATAAAAGGATGCCATGACCGCGCGATGAAAAATAAAGTTGAATAAAAAAATAGCTTTCTATATGTTGCTTCCCATACAGAAAATTAAAAACACACTTCTGCAATGCAGGTGTATCGCCCACGTGTTAGAGAAGTATTCAATAAGTAGGCACTTGAACAGATAACACATCGAACCAGATAGAACTGGATATTTTCCATGAATTTATCGGTTGATAAGTATATATGTTTCTGTCCAAACAAATCAACGTCACCCGCGTCAATCTCCAATCTAAATCTTACATCTCTTTGCATAATAAGTTGATGATCAGAAAACATAGGCCCGTATTTATAATCAGCTCTCAAGAGTGACAGCGAGTTTGAGTTCGTATCCGAAATGTCATTCCAGTACAAAATTACCTGTCAAATCCGCACTCAATATTTCTCTCAATCTAGAGATCGCTTTATAAATACGAGCCATAGAGTTTTGACATTGGAAATATCTTTTCGTTCGATCCAGTATAGGCCCACTGAACTATAATATACTAGCGTATATATACCTACATTAGCTCAGAGTATAGGCCCCGATTTCAAGAAAAAGTGCGATCCCCTTATATCTCGGTGAGTTGTGACGATATGATATTCAAAATAGGCTCGAATGATGCGTTTTTACAAGAGCTGTAAGGTGCAAAAAGAATTATTCAAGAAAATCAAAAACGAAAAAAGTTATGGCCGAATTAGTGAACATCTCTTAAATAGGATCGTATTTTTTACATGTTTTATAAAAAAAAGAATGATGATTGGAATTTTCACAGCAAAATCAGAATTAATTAGATAAGCTGGAATACATAATGAACAAAATGAGCATGCACTTTTTTACGATGCCCATAAAAGCGTTGCGATGCGAGGATAATAAAATACTGGACGATGAACAAAATGGCGGCCATTTTGATGCTGCATGACGTCATCGGATCCGGTTTCAACGAGATTGAAGTGGTTCGCGCCGGTTAGCCAAGGTCAAACGGGTCAAGAACCTGTAGTTTTGCGATTTTCTTTTGTTTTGTGCAATGCATTAATTTAGTTTTTACTCTGTGGAAAGCCCAAAATTAAATATTAAATAGTAGCTTATTTAGGAGTAAGGACTAGTAGATTGGCTAGAAGAGTTTGATTTCTTCAGGTACTGCTCCAAGTTGGACTACAACTATTAGATAAATTATTCATGAGTTTATTTTTCTAACCTATCCGTTGGAAGAGCACCTTTATTTTGCCCACGGCATGCCAAAACAAAACAGACATTATCAAGACGGTTCCACGAAACAGTTAAGTCTGCATAGTTCTTGCGTATGCACATGGTATCGAATAAGATATGTACTTAGCTTAGATACCGGGTGTAAGGGACAGCCATGGGACAGCTTACCGCAAACTGATATTTGAAACCTCACATTCACTTTCCAATAAAATTAAATAAACTATACTAACTCAGAAAGCATTTCGCTTCAATCCAATTCGGTTCGGTATGATAACCTGTATCTAAGGTACCAGTTTCTTATTTTTTTTCTGATAGATCATCTAATTTGAAGAATATTCTCATCATTATAAAAATAAATTGTAAAGTAATTAATTAATTATGAATTTTTAAAGCATGGCAAAAACACTAGTTCTGAGCCGAAAAGTAGCAAAACTTTTTTGTGTAAAGCAAAATTCTATTCATGCTACTTTTCGGCTCGGAATATAGTGTTTTTGCCATGTCTTTACAAATTCATAATTAATTAATTACTTTACAATTTATTTTTATAATGATGACAATAATTCTTCAAATTAGATGATCTATAAGAAAAAAATAAGAAACTGGTACCTTAGATATCACTGGTACCTTGGTTATCATACCGAATTGTTTCTTAAATTGGTTCCAAGAATTTATAGTTCTTTTGTTAACACCCTTTATGTATACTAGTTTCAAGTTACTGGCATGCAGACAAGACAGTCAAGGTACTGCATACCGAAGAACTGCCTCCGTGGTTTAACGGTCTGAGCCATGGGCTCACGACCCGGAGGTCCCGGGCTCGATTCCCGGCGGGGGACAATGACTTTGTGTTGTTGTTTCTAGTTTGGTTAGGAAGTTGCAAGCTGATCACCTGATTGTCCGAAAAGTAAGATGATCCATGCTGTCGGATGGGCATGTAAATAGTCGGTCCTGCGCCTGATTTCTCTCTGGTCGTGTCAGTCAATCTGTCCCATCAGAATAAGAGATTGAAGGAATAGAGAGTGCACTTGTGTATTGCGCAAACACTTGGGCAGTGATAGAAAAACATAGAATGTGCCAGCTGCATCTCCTCCCGAGCATGCTGTAAAAATCTCATCTCACAAACGCCCTAGGGTAAAGTCAGGATAGATGCCCCATTTTTGCACGCATCGATATTAGATTCGTATCAAATTCGTATCCAGTAAAAATCCCAATGAAACGTTTATGGATGGGTTCACAAGTGTCATATCGGATTGGATACGGATACGTGCACAAACGCTCTTAGTTAGGGAATACAATCAAATCACAGATAATATAATGTCCGCAGATATACCTAAGTTCCTTGTTTCTTGTTGTTACATTGGCCTCATCATTTTGGATAATTCACTCAAAAATATCACGTTTCGAGGAACTAACTATTATCGTGATTTAGGCCCGTATTTATAATCAGCTCTCAAGAGTGACAGCGAGTTTGATTTCGTATCAGAAATGTCACTTCAGTACAAAACGACCTGTCAAATCCATACTTAATATTGCTCTCACTCTTGAGATCGCTTTATAAATACGAGCCCTATATTTGCATATACAGGATGTAAAGGTAAATATTAGTAATGTAATGTTATGTATCACGGAAATTGTAGAATACTTGACTATTTCAGTATATAATAAAATTTTGGGTATACCGGGGAAAATTTGATCACTTTTACGCTAGAAACTGGACTAGGAGTAAAAAACTAGGGCCCTTATTTATAATCAGCTCTCAAGAGTGACAGCGAGTTTGAGTTCGTATCAGAAACGTCATTCCAGTACCTACAAAATCATCTGTCAAATCCGCACTCAATATTGCTCTCAATCTTGAGATGGCTTTATAAATACGAGCCTAGGTGTTCCCGGTCATAAGTTAAGACATTAGATGGGCTTGACGATTTATAAATATCTGTTATTTTGTACCTTATATGGTTACGATAAAAAAAGTTGGCTGTTTGAGTAATTTTGTATGGGAACACTAATTTGTTTTATTCCTATGTTCCATAGAGAAATGTCATCAGTGTCAGGGTAAAAACAAGCTTTACAATTTCCTTGGTGAATGAAAAACCACATCTGAAATTGTATTTTCTTGACATAGCGGAATTTTTGCTTAGCTATTAACCTATAACATAGGCGTTATTATGTGATCATTAACACCCTGTATAACATCACCCATATCCAAGATGCAAATCTAATAGATGATGATCGTAGATAAACCACTGAATAAGTAGTTGGGAATCAGCTGTCGTTTTCAGTCTGCCCCTGATCGAGGCCACGAATAGTCGCGAGTGTTGTGATATTTTTTAAAAATACGTTGAGTTTTTGCACGCTGTATATTGAATTTTGTGGAGAAATTTAGGGATAGGTACGATTGCAATATACTTTCTCTCAATTAATGTATTATCTAAGGCCCGTATTTATAATCAGCTCTCAAGAGTGACAGCGAGTTTGATTTCATGTCAGAAATGTCATTTCAGTACAAATCCATACTTAATATTGCTCTCAATCTTGAGATTGCTTTATAAATACGAGCCTAAGATCAATTTAAATTAAGTGCATTCTTTCATTTTGATGGTTTCAGATTTTACTCCTGAAACTGAAAAGAAGATCCTAAAAGACTACGTTGAAATATGAAATAATTTACTTAATACTTATGCTTATTTTATCTATGCTTATTTGTTATCTAAAACCGTTTATGCGCAATTTAGAGTTTATATCTATCTTATAACAGTAATAGCTGATTCTTCCGATGAGTTCTTTGAGATCCAATTTAAATTATATTTTTATATATTGCGGCATAAGTAATGTTTATTAGAGTAAACAAGTATTTTTAAAAATAATTCAAACAAACCGACTGTATTACCTATAAAAACAAGTTTTAATGCATTATTTTTTCTAATATTGAGCGCTTACATATGAATCATATATATTATTGTAATCTCCTTTTAATTACCTTTATTTTGATACCCCATTCAATAGGTTCAGTCGAAAAAAAATATTTAAGGACTTACAATTTTGAACCTAAAATCCGCCATTTTGAATTTTAAAAAATTACACCTATCTAAGAACACTCGGGTGCTTGAGACCAATTGAACGATACTCTTATTGTTGAATTCCATTCAGCCGTTTCAGAGATACAAGGTAATAAAGAAATATCAGTACAAACATACATACAAGATACGCGCGAAAAACATAACCCTTCCTTGACAGTCGGGTAATGAAAATACACCCTCAAAATATTTTAACTTAATCGGCTGTGGTTACCACGTGACCGTGGCCGCGAAAATACGCATGTGTTGTAACTTTTAGTAGTTATTTATACAAACACGATTTAATTAGCGAATTTTGTGGGGGAATAGAATACGGATAGATACGACACGATAATATACTTTCTCTAATTATTAAAGGTTCGCAATAAAATATTACTTTTAACATTCGCAATAAAATATTACTTTTATTGAAAAATAAAAAAATTTAGCTGATCGTTCGTTTTGTTTGGGAAATTCATTTCGTTACCCCTTTTTTTTATTGGATGAATTTGTCCTAAAAAAATAATACCTATTTGCACTTAATTCTATAAAAGTTCAAACTTGTGATCCTAAAAGAAAATTAAATATAGGTATAAAACATTGTGATTCATACTTGTTCGACATGAGATCGAAAAATTCATGATAAAATATTACAATTATTACATGAAGTGACTCACGAGTTCATGACAGATAGTTTACAAATTGTAAACAATTTATGTGATGTTAGTGTTGACGAAATAAAAATAAAATTGACAATTCACGAAATGCCACCGAATGGGCGCTTTTCCACTAGACGGCACGTCAACGGCAACGGCGACGGCACGGTACCGTCGACGATATCGTAGTAGGTGAGATAATGTATTTAAATCAATGAAATTATATGACACGCTTTTCCACTTGCCGGCACGGCACCGTCACGGCATGTCATCGATTCCCATAGATATTGTCACGTGATCGTCGCCGTGCCGTCGCCGTTGCCGCTGACGTGCCGTCTAGTGGAAAAGCGCCCAATGTTTACGTTTTTTTGTGTATCTAGTAATCATTATTATAAAAGACTTTGACGTAATATATCTAATAAGATGCTCGTTTATTTGCTGACAATATTTTTTTTATCATAAAAACAGTGGGACAGTTTAGGCTGATATAATAATAATAATAAAAAAAACTAAATGAGCAAATACTCTACCGGTTCTACTGTATCCATGCAACTGAACAAATTGTGCCAAGAAAAAAATTCGCTCCTGTCCGTTGCACGCCGTTTTCATATACTACTTACCTATTACAGGCGTACCAGAAACTGATAGGGGTTGTATAGTCAACGAAACTGAACAACTTTCACCACAACATTCTTTCAGGAAATAAAAAAAACTATTTTCCTATACAAAATTATCTCCTCGATCAGACAATTTGTATGGAAAAAACAATTTTTATTATAATATCCTGAAAGAATTTCCTAGTGAAAGTTGTTCAGTTTCATTGACTCAGGTACTCTGTCCCTTACACCCAGTGTGCAACCAAATAAACAGAGAACTATTTAAAAGTATTTTACATATCTCATGCTCAGTAAGTGGTTCATACAACCCTAAAACCCGGGATGTAAGTGGTACTTTGCATCATAGGTTTTGAAACCTATGCTGCAAAGTAATTTGAATAAGGAACTGTCAAATTGCAAGAAAAAAAAAGTTGATAGCCTTATTTCAAACACACGGAATCGGATGATTAATCGAATCGGAATCGATTTTAAAACAAATTCTATTCGAATTTATTTAAATATCGAACTGGCCAGTACTAAATATGACGCATAGAGTCACGGAATAAGGCCATAAAAATGTAAACATAGGATTATGAAAATTATGAAATTTTTACTCTGTGGTTTTTATAACATATTTATAACCTCAAAACTTGAGTTTGTCGATTTATTACTTAGCATTTTATTATAAAACATTAACAAATTAAACAGTCAGTATACTTAACAAAATGTCTACTTGCAAATTAGATAATTTTTCTTACGCGAATTCATATATTTGTGATGGTTAAATTCGCTCATAGTGAGTTGGTATTGCCTACTGTTTCGTCGTAATTTCATGTTTTAATTTTCTTATATTTTCCCATAATTTTAACTTATCTTTCATTCGATATGTAAAGCATAGTGCTTACCTCATGGTGTAAGTCATCAAATGCATACTCGTACCATTAGCGCCCTCGCTGCGCTCGGGCGCCAAAAACCTCGTATGCATTTGATGACTTACATCCTTTGGTTAGCAATATACTATTACACACCTCTGCATTATTATATCAACATAATGTATCAAGGAACTTGCGTTTAAAGCAAGAAAATAATCCCAAGGGATTTAAAGTTGTATGGAAATCCTTAATAGCCCAAGGGTTATTATGTGATTTGAATTTGGAATGTCATGTGAACTACTAAGAAAATAATTTTCAGAAAAAAAAAATATGGCTGTGTGTGTATTAAAACTGTTGCCACACTCGCCTTCTGCGCCTCCCGGCGAGTGTAAAAAGGCTGTATGACTAGTTATCTGTATGTGCTCTTTGCTTTGTATAAAAAAAAGAAACTAAAAAAAAGAAAACGCGGTTTGATTTTGCAAAAGTTTTTCTCTCATTGATTATTACTTCCATTTCGTAAATTGTCGAGTGAAATTAATATTTTGACTCCAGAAGACATTGTGACTAGTATTTTATCGTATTTTGTTATTTATGTTGAATATGTTAAATACGATCAATTCGTTTTTTTGGAAAAATACGTAGGTAGTGGATTGTGAACGTGAAGTGAAGTTCAGTGAGTGTGAATTGACTTTCGGATCTGTTGCTTCTGGTATGTTTTCAATATTTATTTATGTATCAATATTACATGATTAGGTATATTTCTGAGCTTTATTATCTTACAGACGCCTGCCACCGTCGTAAGTAATCTGTGCAGTAGGTGTGTAAAATATAGTATGCTCCTCGGGAATAAATGTGTCTTCGCCTTGGGCAGACTTGAATCCCTCGCTACATTCAGGATTCTTGTCATAATTCCCTCGCTTCGCTCAGGAATTAAAGATTTAATTCCCTCGCTGCGCTCGGGAATTAATCCTAGAATCCTTCATTCCGCTCAGGATTCAATATGCTGCCCGTGACGTTAGACACTGCTTTATTCCCTCGTTGCCTAATATACTATAAAACATGAGTTCAGGTTTAATGATAGATATATTTTCACCGTTACCTACTTAGTAGTATGATATAATATTTTTTGTTATATTTATTAATACCTAAGTGTCATTTTATTTTATTTTATTATAATTACGTGCGCGTTTTGCATACAAAACAGTAGGTGGGGTAGGGTAGGGCTAAATGGGTCACGGACGTATTTAGACCCTAAAAATTGCGTGAGAATGGTGAGAATGAGAATTTTTACCATCTGATTCAGACTAATGCTTTATCATCACGCATATAAAATTACCTTTAGAATACAGAGAAAAATCATTATTTAAACAGTAATATACCTATTTACCGCTGTCATGGTAACGGAATTTTGCTAATAGTCTCAATTTTAACAATGTCTTGCACCGGATTCAGAAAAATTAAAAGTATTTTTCATTTAAATCATGGAGAACGCAGCTAATGAAATTTTCTTGCGAATAGGCTGTTAACATTCCAATTTATTTAGTTTTACTCAACCACATTCTATAAAAATTACTCTAAGAGAAATATATAAGAACAATACAAAATTTAGGCTCGTATTTATAAAGCCATCTCAAGATTGAGAGCAATATTGAGTGCGGATTTGACAGGTCATTTTGTATTGGAATGACGTTTCTGATAGGAACTCAAACTCGCTGTCACTCTTGAGAGCTGATTATAAATACGGGTCTTAGACACGGCTTTGTATGTAAATGTTAAAACTTAATGATAAAATTTGAAATTACTTAATCAAATTAGGTATCATTATTATGCACATATTATACTATCACTTATGAGATGGCATTATTTTCATTGCGGTCGTACCTTGTATAGATATTCTCCCAACTTAAACAATTTAATATTATCATGTTTGATAAAGTTTTGATCCTTAGAGGTGGAAAAATATGTTCATATTCTTGTTAAGTGTTAAAAAACGTGATTAAAAACGTATTGAAATCTCCACAGTAATCTACAAAGCATCGCTCAAAAAGTTCACCCAAAAAATGTACCAGTGACGAAAAAAACAAAAAAATAATCAAGATGGATGCGTTATTTTCAAAACCAAGAAATCAAAGAACAGAAAAGTGAGAGACAGTATATACTCTGTGGTGTCGTGCAGTGATCTGACTCCTGGGAGTGTTGAAGTATGGAGGGACCTTCCTGAAGATATCAAGTACGATCCAGTATTGGAACCGTTCAAAAGGCTGTACGAGACGTGTCATGGTAAGTTTTTACATAATATTTTAAGATTTTATGAAATGCTTATATTGTTATGATGATAGCAGCATTAAAATCCGTAGCACAGCAATCGGATTTATCGCTTCACATCATCATGAATGGGCGCTTTTCCACTAGACGTCACGTCAACGGCAACGGCGACGGCACAGCGACGGCACGGCGACGATCACGTGACAATACCTATGGGAATCGATGACATGCCGTGACGGTACCGTGCCGGCAAGTGGAAAAGCGTGTCATATAATTTCATTGATTTTCATACATTATCTCACCTACGACATCGTCGACGGTACCGTGCGTTGCCGTTGCCGTTGACGTGCCGTCTAGTGGAAAAGCGCCCAACGTGAAAAGAGGATCAACAAAGTAGCAAGTTTAAATGGTCGCATTTTTAAAGATTCTATAGGCATTTTTTTCAGCAATCTTGATTTCAAATTTCATCCAATAACTTATTGAAAAGTAAAACATAATCAACACTGCTACCTATCAATACTGTGGAATCAATCATCGGATTTAAATATTAGCACGAGTATGTATGATTAATTAGAGATTGTAAAATTAATCTCGCATATCACTAATGTGTTAAAGAATACGAAAATTTAAACCAGCTTTTGTTGCTTATGATAAAAAAACTGATTTAATCATGATATTGTATCAAAATCCGTTAGGGGTAGCCCAGTCAGTAGTGTGATAAAATATCAGTATTCATTATTCCCGGGGAAAGAGATATTCTCTTGATCTCGACTTCTTGAAATGACTTTTTTATTTGCTTTAAATGTGGTTCGTATATACATAAATGTCACAAAATATTTTAAAATGTCAGTATCACACTTATAAGCAAATTATTTAGCATGAAAATGTAGAGTCGTAAGACCATGTCGAAGTATATGTAGGTACCTACATTACAATATTTTAGATGTATGAACAAAACAAATAGTCAAATTATGATGTCAATAAAATTGAGATAGGAGGAAGCAAAATCAAGATCATTTGCTGGTCTCCTGAGTTATATAAGGGTAACAAACAAACAGACAGGCAAATATTTAATTTCGCATCAATCATGCTAGTGGACTGTGAACCAAGACAAACGTCCACTGTTAAATACAGCCTAGTTTGTAGTATTGATATTCACATCACAATGCCCAATCGTTTTTATCAGTGACTAAAGTTGCGAAACACGACGGCGGCGTCTGTTTCTGTTACTGAGTCAACCTCTTATCGCAGAAACCTCGTGCTCAGCATAAAAAACACGCTTTGTTGTTGTTTATTACGAGGCTGTCAGCTTTTGGCGTCGCGATTTTGCTTGTGACCTTGTTTTAGCGTTTAAAAAAAGAAAAGGACAGTAACTCATATTGATTCGTTGGATTGGACTAGATAGTTTTATTATAATGAAAAACTTGAAAATAAACATTTTAGAAAATGTCTTTTTTATGAGGAAAAGAAGTAATAGGTATCGAATCCAACTGTTCCAATAGAAAAATATTTCATAGTCCAAATATATAATAAACACATGTTTTGAATTTAAAAAGTGAACTAATTAATTGTCATTAAATTATTTCATTGAAATACATGGAATTTTTAAAAAAAACATGATTTATTGTATCATCATAAACATAAAATAAGGAGGTAAACAAATAAACGAATTTAAGACTTCTTGAATATAATAAGTCAGTTAGTTAGGACTTAGGACATTCGCGTAATATTTAGTTTATACAAAAGATATTATTAAACACTGCTCTAACAATATGATAATATTTAAATTTGACACTTTAAATAATATCTTTTATAAAGTAGTAGAGCATAATATTTATCTAATAGTATGATTAATAGGTACCTAATAGCACGTTTACAACATTAACACACCTGTTTTAAAATAAACTCTAAAACATACTAGGTTATTCAAAGGAACTACCTACTTTGTTGAGTTATTTAGATGTTCGCTTTTTTTATTAATTTATACGAAATAATTAAAATAATGATCCTAAAAAGAAATTAAAACAAAAATTTCTATCACTGTTTTACTATCATGAAATTAAATAACTTCCTTTTATGGTTAATTTATGCCCGACCCATTATACCCAGAGGATTATTATTAGTAGTTATAGATCTATAAAGCAAAGAGCACATACAGATAACTAGTCATACAGCCTTTTACACTCGCCGGGAGGCGCAGAAGGCGAGTGTGGCAACAGTTTTAATACACACACAGCCATATTTTTTTTTTCTGAAAATTATTTTCTTAGTAGTTCACATGACATTCCAAATTCAAATCACATGACGACCTACCCAATGGTGATAATAGGTAAGGCAACCGTCTTGAGATGATTCAACAGTGTTGTACACAGGCACAAACAGTCTTTTTTATATTTTCCGAATTGTGTTTACTGTTTGTTAAGTGTTTGCGATCACAACTTATGAGAACCAAATCAAGCAATGTATCTAACGAAAATATTTCTCCACGATAGGTGTTTGTGTTCAAGTGTTCCGAAAAATTAATTACCATCCATAAGATTTCACGTTATTTACAAATACATCCAATATTTCAAAAGGTAAAGCACCTTCAAACTTCGGACCCATGACCTTGATCTTGAAAGTGTCAACACTTAGGCTCGTATTTATAAAGCGATCTCAAGTTTGAGAGCAATATTAAGTGTAGATTTAACACGCCGTTTTGTACTAAAATGACATTTCTGATTCAATCTCAAACTCGCTGTCACACTTGAGAGCTGATTATAAATACAGGCCTTAGTTTTCGTTTAGGATTATTAATTATTTACTAATTATCTGACGCGCTGCTTCACCCACGGCTATATACTTTTCTTCCGCGAAAACGAGATATTTTGCCCACTTTAAAAAGTATTCTTTGTGTACAAGAAATTATTTTAGCTGTCCAATAGAGAGAGCATTTTTATAAATTCTTTTAAAGTTCCAGATTTAACAAACATACATGATAATTTCTTTTTTTATATTATATAAGGGATTCTTGTATCTATGGGTCATACAACAGCTAAGTGCCCACTTAGGCAGTTGGTATACCTACCCAACTAGCGACACGAACACACCACAAGATGCTTAAGTTTATTTTTTTTATTATTTTATTTTTATTTATGAGCCTGTGGTGTCCCACTGCAGGGCAAAGGCCTCTCTCCCTTCCTTCCACTTTTCACGATCCATTGATAATACCCGCCATGCTTTTTGATATGCGTCCAATTCATCGCGCTACCTCTTTCGGGGTCGTCCACGTCGCCTTATTGCATTTGGTTCCCAGTCGGTGGTAATTTTAGCCCATAGAACATTCGGCATACGGTTGACGTGGCCAGCCCAGTCCCACTTCAAGTAGGCAGCCTTCTGAGCTACGTCTACAATTTTTGTTTGGGAACGCAGCACTGAGTTCCGAACTCGGTCGATCAGTTTAACTCCAAGAATGCTGCGCTCCATGTTACGTTGGCAAACCTTGAGTTTGAATTTTTGGACATCAGTCAAAGACCAGGTTTGAGCTCCGTAGGTAAGGATGGGAAGAATGCATATATCCATGAGTTTACGCTTTAAGGTAAGGGGCAAGTCACCTTTCATAAGATCTTTCATTGCCCAATAGCTCTTCCAGGCGTTTTCAGTCCGTCTTTCGACTTCCTTGTCTGGTCTCGTCTGTCTAAGTTTATTTAAATAGATAAATAAAATAATCTTCAAGTTTTCATTAATCAAGTATGAGTATCTTGAGAAACCAGATAATATGTCAACATTGTTTTAACTAATAGATAAAAGGATAAAAGTGAGGTTAGTGTTCAACAAAATACTTACGAGTATCAATCACTTATTGCTATTGGCATTGGCACCATACTAGAATGATCTAGTATATACAGAACTGTAGATAAGATAAAATAAGTGCCGATTATAAAAAATACACACTTTACTTAAATAAAATCACACAAACATAAAAACATAAACATAAATCACGCCTTTATCCCTTATGGGGTAGGCAGAGCATCAACGACCCAAAAAAAGGTTGTTCCGCCACGACTGACATGTTTTGAGGATTTTTATGATAGATCTGTATATTGCTGTAATAGTGACAGGTTTTCAGCCCATCGCCTAAATTACAATATACTGAAACCCTCGAATCCCTTAGCTGGTTTTTACAGCATGCCCGGGAGGAGATGCAGCTGGCACATTCTATGTTTTTCTATCGCTCCCAGTCCAGCATGGAAGTATAAATAAAATCATACCTGTCATTTTCTGTCTAGAGTGAAAAAAAGACACAGCACTATTAGACGAACTAATTTTGATCCTGTCATTTACAAATCGTTCAGGAACAAAGGATTTTGGTCGAAAGGTACCCTTCCACACCGTGACTCGGGGGCCCGCCACGTTCATAAGTAATCTGTGCCGACGTATTATCCAATGATTTTTGAACGAGGGTTTTGGCGTAAAACTGAGAACCTACAGTTCGTACTTCCTGAGATGACTCCCTTTGTTGGATCTTTTTCATCGACATCTATTGTTGTAGTTTCTACGTAATCGGATACTTACAGTTTAAGTGATATTAAGT